>LGRX02029167.1:0-36269 GCA_001247695.2 Cymbomonas tetramitiformis | reverse complement strand
GAGCATCTGCGGATAGCGGGGGGTGAAGGAGAGGGCACCGCCGAGGCTCAGTCCGCGGGCGCAGGCGGGCAAAACCAAGCGGCATCGAGCGTCCAGGATATCTTGGCAGAGCGTGATGACCTCTCATCGCCGGGCCCAGAGAGCGGGGTCTGGACTCAAAAGCAGAGCGGGGCCGCACCAGAGCAGGTGATGGCGGGCCTTGCTGGCCGAGGAAGGGGTGGCCACTTTGATGGGAGCGAACAGGCGGGTGGCCAGCCTTCTTTTAGGGGGTTGTTGGCATGGGGAGCACTGGTGGGACGGGGTCCTGAGATAGATGTGGATAAGAGGGTCATGGGTTGAGTTCACATACACATGCCGGGCCCCTCAGAGCCCGGGGGCCATCCCGACAGCGATGTCCACTTACAACAGGTTGCACGGCAGCATGCGGTGTCTCATCAGCTTCCCTGCCCACGGGGCGAGGTTGTTGGCCGTGCCGGAACTATCCGGGACAAGCAGCTGTCGGGAAGGCGACGACCGGGTGGTGAATTATCGGCCACCGCGAGGGCTTGGGACACACAGGCAACTGTGGGGATGGGCCCCAGCACGTTGGAACAGTGCGGCACGACAGCTGCAGTGCAAGTGTGGAGTGCATTGCTCAAGTTTGCAGCTTCCTCACACGGTGTCCAGTGCACGGGCTTCAGTCCCACAGAGTTGGTGCGCGTTGGGCGTAGAGGGTCGCAGGCGCAGATCGGTGACGGGAGCGCAGGATCAGATGGGAGCAATTCAGTTCATCATGCTCAGCCCCTTGGGACAGCCGTGTGAAATACGGGCCGTGTCGTGGGTGAGCAAGCTCTCATGAGACCAGGCTCTTGGGCAGGTAGAGGCCAGTGAGGGCAGCGGGGTGGTCCTGAGCGCGGGCTTAGTGGTGAAGAGATGGGTAGACAGAGCAGCTCGGGGGGCAAAGGTGAACCGGCTCCAGAGACATGGCAGCAGCGCGCCGGCGGTGCAGGTGCAGAGGCGCTCCGGTGGCGCAGTGGGGCTTAGGGGGTCCCATTCTTCACTAGTGAGCTCAGGAGAATCCGGATAGGTGTCTCGAAGTGTGTTCTGAATCCTTTGATCCCTGGTGAGGGTACATAGTGCAGCCGATCCAATATGTTTATGATTGTGATGCCAAAGGAGTCGGTCCAAGGATAAGCCACACACAAACATGGAGGGTGGCATCGACGAGCTTTTGGAGAGTGTAGCATGGAGGGTGTGCGGCATGAGACAGAGGATCTGCGGATGGTGGGGGGGTGAAGGAGAGGGCACCACCGAGGCTTAGTAATGTATGGAGGGGCACCCGCGGGCGCAGGCGGGCAAAGCCAAGCGGCATCGAGCGTCCAGGATATCTTGGCAGAGTGTGATGACCTCTTATCGCCGGGCCCAGAGAACGGGGCCTGGACTCAAAAGCAGAGCGGGGCGGCCAGGGCCTCCTCGGAGCAGGTGATGGCCTTGGCTGAGGGAGGGGTGGCCACTTTGATGGGGGCAAACAGGCGGGTGGCGAACCTTCTTGAGGGGGCTGTTGGCATGGGGAGCACTGGTGGGACGGGTTGCTGAGGGAGGTGTGGGCACGGGTGGAGTTGACACATGCCGGGCCCCTCAGAGCCCGGGAGCCATCCCGACAGCGATGTCCACTTACAACAGGTTGCACGGCAGCATGCGGCGTCTCATCGGCTTCCCTGCCCACGGGGCGAGGTTGTTGGCCGTGCCGGAACTATCCGGGACAAGCAGCTGTCGGGAAGGCGACGACCGGGTGGTGAATTATCGGCCACCGCGAGGGCTTGGGACACACAGGCAACTGTGGAGATGGGCCCCAGCACGTTGGAACAGTGCGGCACGACAGCTGCAGTGCAAGTGTGGAGCGCATTGCTCAAGTTCGCACCTTCATCGCACGGTGTCCAGTGCAAGGGCTTCAGTCCCACATAGTTGGTGCGTGTTGGGCGTAGAGGGTCGCAGGCGCAGATCGGTGACGGGAGCGCGGGATCAGATGGGAGCAATTCAGCCCATCAACAACAATCTTGGTTGGAAACTTGATCCTCACCTCATAATACACTTGGCCACCATTAACTGGATCCAGATCGTGGTAGAGCACACTGATGCGTGGGGCACTGAAGTGGTTGTGGACCATGCCATTGTGGGCAGCATCTCCGTCGCCAAAAGTGATGTACCCATTGCTCCCAACATGCAGCTCCGCATAGCTCACACCAAAAAAATTGAATGATGGGCTAAGCTGCACAGTGAAAAAGTCGTCGTCTCCGAGAGGCAGCACTTGTGCATACTCTGAAGAAAAGAAGGACGGCTCGGCCAGGCTGAATACTTCAAGGTCCGGAGAAACGCTACACACACTGTAATGGTGCCCATCCTGATGAGGGATGTACATCAATTTGGTGCTCATGAGATCAAAATGAGAGTTAGACTCAAACACCTCAGTGGGGGCAACCGTGCGATTATCATCACTCGCTTCCACAAAGTCCACTGAAAGACCGTAATAGAGATCACGAGAAAAGTCCTGCTTCTCCTCATCGAAATCTGCTGGCCATGACGACCCATCTTGATGAAGGTGGCGACGGCCTATTCCGGCATCACGAGAAAATCCTGAAGTTGACGGGGAGCTTACAGCATGTGCACGCGCAATGATGTGCACAGGTATGTCTCCATCGTTGTAAACCACGACTTGCTGTGAATAGTTCTCGCCTGTGCTTGATGAATTCACACACAATCAACCCCACCCCAACCCCAGCTTCAACTTCACCGCCCTTGCTAAGCATGCCATAAGGTTTGTTCTATCGTTTAGTGATTCATGCCTGGTGGTTGGTACATACATGCATTCACACATCTTCATCCACTCAATTCATACATATGCTTTGTTGATAATTCAGCAGGCATCAGATTGTTGTTATGAATTGACTGGGACAAATTACATATAGCGTCATATTGTACACAGAGAATCAATAAGCATCCAAGCACCCACCTGGACGGAGTGTCATCTCGGAGAGCATCGCCGGATCAATGTGAACCCTGGATGTGCCCGGGAGAGTGGATCGAGCACTGCTGCTACTGCTGCTGTGCGGGTTCCTGCCCTTATTTGCTGGGGGTGCAGTGGTGGGTGAAGGCCCTGCTCGCGGTTGGCACACATCGCCGATGGAACGAGTTCCACAGGCACAGTCCACCAATGGGGTGCCATCTGGCATGTAACTGCAAGTAAATTGCATTGTGGGCAACATTTTATGTGAAGCGCACCGATCACGGCATAGCTCCTGCGCCATGCCGCAACCCCCCTCTTTACACAAGGAGGGCGTGGAGCGCGGAAGAGAAGCAGCGGAAGGAGGTGGCGGGCGAGCAGATGATGGCTGGGCACTTTTTAGCAGTGGGCTTTGCCGAGGAAGCGTGGGGGGGGTGGGACCAATTGGCTTTGGAGCAATGATCGGTGCGCAGGTGGACGCATCCAGTATGTTGTGTACAAATGCATTAAAAACAGCGCGGAACTGTGTTCGGCTGTAAGCATATGCCCTCCCATTCTGGTACCCTTCCCAGATCAAGCAATACAGGCGAGCAGCAGAGGAGCCATTCGCCGGAGCTTGAAGGGCATCAAACTCGCTTAAGGGGTTGCTGGATACGGATTGCCCCCACTCGCTAGTTGGAGCCACCATGAGATGGTTCAAGCTGGGTGCGCTAGTTATGTTGTACACCTTCTTGTACCAGCCAAACCAGCCGCTGCCACCAGAGCTCCTGCCCAGCGAGCCATACTCAACCGCAGTGGTATTATCAGACTGCCTTCCAGTCGTTCCAGTGACTGAAATTTTGGTCAGTGCTCCAGATGGACTGTCCACACCAATAAACCATATGCGGGCAGCATCTCTTTGCTGACCTCTGTTCATTGCCACCTCATGACTGGTTGCTGTATATGTCGCATCCCCGGATCCTGATTGGTGCAGGCTTGGGTATCCGCCGCCTGGTAGCTGCAGGTTAGCTGCGACGGGATGCCCTAGGGTACCAATATTCAGGAAGCGGTGGCTTTCTTCGTGTTGCCTTAAAGGGATTCGAGAATCACCAGCGCTGGCAATGCCTTGATATCCCATCACCAACGCGGGCATCATACCTACAATAGTCGGTGCCATTTCATCAAACAGCAGAGCTTGTGCTGGGACTGGACAATATCCATTATCTAAATCCATCACTGAGCTGCTGCGCACTTGCTTGTCTCCAGTGTTTGAATCGGTCATGGGCAGGTCTTCTTGTGAGACCACAACTGCATCTCCACTTGTTTCCTGCGTATGCCTCATTCGCATCACAGCTCGTCCTACATGCAGGATCCCACCAGAAGAACAGCGCCCATTTAAGCCTGTTGCAGGCACTGTTGTCTCAAGCAACACCGCCTTAATGTCTTCTGCACGGACTTCCTCTGGTGCTGCTGTCAACATTAGTAGTGCTGCTCCACCTGCCACGTGTGCTGCAGCAAAGCTGGTTCCACTGAATACGCTATGCCCCCCCCCAGGAACGGTGGAGTTGATCATCGAGCCGGGAGCTGCAAGATGGACTGATCTCACCCCATAGTTGCTGAAATGTGAAAGTGTACTGGAGGATGTTGAGGCCGCAACAGAAATCACAGTGGGATGCGAATATGCGCCCGGATATTGAGGATTGGCATCTGTATCCTGTTTCTGGTTGCCAGCTGCAGCCACAAACACGTGATTTGCAGTGACAGCGCCATCAATTGCAGCGGACATGGCGAACGATGAGTTCATGATTCCACCCCACGCATGTAAGGAAATTTTTGCGTTCATCTGAAGCGCATAGTCCAACGCTTGAATTGCACCTGAAATGTAGCCAAATCCGAAGCTGTCCAAAATTTTCAGTGCCATTATAGAAACGGTGTAGTTGTTGCCAGCAGACTCTCTGAGCGAGTTGCCGATGGTGGCCACAATACCGCTGCAAAGTGTTCCATGATGGTTGTCATCATCTGGGTTGTTGTCATCGTTGACAAAATCGTAACCATTGATGTCATCTATATACCCGTTGCCATCGTTGTCAATTCCGTCAAGAATCTCGTTTTGGTTGTTCCATATGGTTGGCATAATTGCTGGATGCCGATAGTCAACTCCGCTATCAATGACAGCAACTACTATCTCGGTGGCTTCTGTTGAATCGAAGTTCCTTCCACCTTGAAGAAACGGAACCTCGCTGAGACTTGCTGTGATACCGATGTGTTCCATTCCCCACATATAGTCTGTCCACGGTAGGCTTTCAGGGCGAGAAATGTCCAAGGCATGCACCCGAGAATCTTGCTCAACTGATTCCACACCTCTTAGAGCAAGGATTTCAGTCGTTAACTTCCCCACGTCTTTCCTTTTGCTGACCTCCAAAATTGCCACCCGCATGGCACGTGCTACAAATAGGACCTGAATCCCTGGGATGTCAAAAACTCGTTCTGCATCTAGACCATACAATTTGATGTTCCCAGAGTCTTGCAGAACCTCTTTATTATACTGAGTTTTCCCACTGGAAGTATGATCATCTGTGGAGCTCCGATATGGATTGCGCTCAAACGTCACCAATAGTCTTGGTTGCGCAAGTTTTGAAGTCAGACTGTTGTCAAATGCTTCATCCTGTTACAAGACAGAGTGGCAAACACATAACATTCAGTTGTATCAGTTTTCAAGATGATAAGTAATTAATGATATTGAAATACCTTGTCTGTTTAGGCAAATATAATACTGGTGCCATTTGCAGTTGTAAGGTGGGCACCCAAGGATGATGATATATGCTGCTTAAAAGCGCATCATAATAATGCTGCTTTTAGAGTGAAATGCTCATCATTGAACAAAGATAAATTACTCTTCCCGGTTCGCGTCCCATAACGTAAAACTTGAACAAAAAACGCTGAGAAGTATGCAGCTTCCGATAGGTTTGATCGGGAGTCACGATCTTGTTTACAACAGTATGTGACTCGTCCAACATGGGCCGTGGCGTACAGCGACCCCTAGGTAGCGACCAAAATGCACATAGTGGACCGTCATATTAGCTAAAAAAGTACTTCAGTTTGCCGAAGACTTACTTCCCGTGAGAGACTGGACACTGCCGCTTCAATATTTTGCTACTGTTACAGAACGCATCTGGGTCGACATGGCATGTCTCAATATGATTAGTTGTGCGTTGTACACCGTCGTCGTTATTACCTATATTGCACAGCGCTGTCAACTGCCCGACGGTGGTCATTATAAAATTATTGAGTCTGTATAATACCAAACTCATCGTCCTGAGTTTCGAAGCAATTGAGTGTCTTCATCGTCGACGAAGATATTACCACGGTCGGGGGACATCAACCATCTTGGGCGAGAATAGCATGGCCCCGTGAGGGTCCGAGCAATTTGAGTTCAAAAGCGTTCCCTTCTTTAATTTTGCACGTACCTTCTGACGAAAAGTACATATTCTTTCGAGAAATCCTTTTATATGGCACAGCCCTTTAAAAACTGTTTCAATGGCAGTCTCCATACTACCCTACTTTGAAGCTAATAGGCACGCAGACTGTGACATGAGCGGCTGCCACCTTCTAGGGTTAGGAACTTCAATTATTTTAACAGCTTCTAAAGACGATACCTTCAGTCTGGCACTGGCAGTCTCAGTCTGGCGCCTCAAAAGCTTTCGGCGTGTCACAGGAAAACGTACCGGCTTGATGGCACGACCAACGTTCACAGCTCGGAAAATCGCGATGGTGAAAGTGAGCGTGTAGTATAGTTGTTGAAGAGCCATGGCAGTGCCAAAGTTGCATCGAATATCAGAATTAACTTTACAGTTGAGACATATATTTGTGCATGTGCGTGTTCAACAATACTCTGAGAAAACTATCCAAGAAAAAATCATTTACAGCCCGGATGAACTACTTTATAGAATACTATGATACCTCAAGAAATGTTCAACTTTATCGGTTTAGAAGTTCCCTGGTGAAACAATATAAACCTAGCAAGCTATGAAAACCTCACAACAAATATTCTGCCATATCTATATTTAACAAATGACAGCAGATATTGCTATCTCGATTTCATGATTTTATAAGAATGAGCCATATATTAAATACGTATGAATATTTCATGATTATTCAATACGTTATAAACGTTAGGAAGGTGATTTCAGTCGAAAGCGTCTTTGCGTCCAAGGTGCATTTGGAAATTATACCGACTCCAACCGGGATCGGAACACATCGGAACCATCGGATGCGGAAGCTCATGCGGACGGACACGGGAGGCGCACGCTGGGCACACGATCGCACAGGCATAGCGCATACAACCTATATATAAAACATATAAGTTGCGAAATCAATTGGAACAATTATAAATTCAAGACCTTGCCGACAAAATTGAAAATCGCTCCCATACTTAAGGGTACAAGGGTGCCGATGCCGTGAGGTTTCAATCCATTTTCTGGAATTAAATTTCATGACAAAATCCATATTTAACCAATACAGAAAGTAAGTAACTTTCAAAAAGGCGAATTTTGCAACATGACCCCCTATTTTAATTGGTTAGGATCCAAGAATGGTGAGTCAACGTGGTATTTAAAAAAAAAAAACCTCATTAAAAGTTATCATGTCGAACAGATCGCGGGAGAATAATTCGACATTTTCGTTCATGGGACCCCCATTAAATATGCTTTCGTTATGAACTATGAACGCTTCTTGGGGTCCCTCGATAGGTCCAAGGCTTCCTACAATCAACTTTTGCACCAGAGCTTTTGCACCGGAAATCCGCGCTGGAATCGAGGTGTCATGCGATGGTTTGCACCGGAAATCATCAAAATTTGCTCCCGGAAAAATTAGAACCTTTATACCCCGGGTACCTCGTACTTCAACTTGTAGAACTATCGTAGAGCTGTATGACATTTGCCTACGCGTGACACTCACTGCATATTATTTTAAAACCCTATAAAATAAAGGCAAAGGGGCAAACGAAAGGGGCTCACTTTCTCGCATGAGGATGAGCGCAGCACAAGCGAAGGTAAGCTCTCTCTCTCTCTCTCACACGTCGGACGAAGGCGTCTGGTGTTCTTTCACTTATAAAGCTGCAATCTTCCTCAACACGCGTATACGTTCCCAAAGATCTGACCTCAGGACACGTACTAATCAGTGAGACTATTCACAGCTGAAGGAGCAATCTCCGTTTTTGTGACTCAAGGTGCCCGAAGGTGCGCGCAAGTGTTTTCCCGGTTGTGAGCGGATGCAGGACATTTACCGCTTTCTCGACCCTTGCAATTTTCCTAACTGTCGTCCCAAATTTCAACTGTTTCGTCGCCCCACAGGTCGTCTTAGAGCTCCGGCACTTCGACTATGTACGCTCCCAACATGCAGTGAAATTATTTGGTTCAGCTTGTCCGATGCCACTGCAATTCAAGTTTCGTCTCTTAGCGCTCATGAGCACGTGCTTGTAGCAACTCCGGCTGGATATCTACTGCAAGCAACTAGGTCGATGCACTAAATCATACTAGATACGGCTTCTCCGTCACTGGAAGGCCTCAGGAGATCTTGTTGCACTCTGGCAGATCGCCGGCAAATGCCTCAAGGACCTTGTTCATATTAACGTCTTGGCTCGATATCCCGTAAACCGTCGTCTCTCCGCTTAAGTCAAAGCTGCATCTTTGTAGGCCGCTTGACCCCAGTCGTATCGCGTGTTCCGTGCATGCGTTTCGGCTAGAGCTGAGATATCGTTCCGCGTTGGCAGCACAGAAGAATAAAGCGAAGATCGCTGTACGCTTTCAGCCGATCAGTCAGCCTCCGAAGAAACAAACGCTGTTCGCCAGTGGCGTTCTCTCTCAAACCATTTGCGAACTGGCGACCTTTCTACAAGACGTGCAAACGCAGCCCGTCAAGTCGTACAAACGGCCTTTCGCCTCACGTCGAGTCGTTCCAGAGGCCTTTCACCAAGTTATCGAGTCGTATTAACGACCTTTCAAACCGGGGCATATTCCCGCACGCCACAACGGGGAATAACGCCACCGTAAGCCGGCATCCCGGCGACGAGATGACCGGGGACGATCTGGCCGGCGAGAAAATAATCGACACGCGCATGTGCTATGTGCGCACGGGCCCGCTGCAGTCGAACCAGTGCTATTTCCGACCGTGCCTTGTGTACCAGATGATGTTGCCGGAGCATGTGGCGGATGGAGGGTTGGAGTTCCGGTTCAACATTACCACCGGCGAGAACGAGGCGCGCTTTCCTGGGCTTTCGGAGGCGGACGCCGCGCCGGGCTCTGCACGCCACGACGCGATTCTTGCCGCACAAGTCCGCATCATTGAAGATGCGGAGGCACGCGATGATGGTCCCGCGGTGCGCTCTAAACTCGCCGCGGCGGCGACGTGGGGGGACGAAGTCAAGATGGCGCACCTTGTGCGGACGTGTTACGTGACGCGGGAAGCAGCGAGCGAGGCACTTCTGGACGGTGCACGGGAGGGCGCGGAAGGGGTGGTGAGGGTGCTACTAGCAGCCGGCGCGTCGGCGGACTTTGCAAGTGTGGAGCGGGACGCAAAAACTGCGCTGTATGTTGCGTGCGAATGCGGATACGAGCCGCTTGCAGCACAACTCATTTCTGCGATGTCCCTGGATGGGCTGGGCCGCCGCGCTACCTCGAGCGGTCTCACTGCTTTCGAATTACTTCGGCGTGAGGACTTGTCTGGCATGGCCCGGCGGCTGGAGGCAAAAGCCTCGGAGCGACTGGAGGCACTGGCAGCCGGGCACGTGTAACTCGCTTTGCAGGAAGGGAGTCCAGGAGGAGTACCTGAGTTGGTGAGGCATATTGTGTCAAGTTCTGCGGCGAGGTATTCATCATGGAGTCAAACTTCCTTCACTTTGTCCCAAAGCAACATTGTTACTCAATCACACATCGTCAATATAATGGTTAAGATAATGGTAACGGAATTATTTGACCTACGTCCTAGCCAGGTGTAGTTGATGAATGTGATGTCAAAATAAGTGACTCTCAATCTCTGTTAGCACTCATATGACCCACAGTTAACGGAAATCAGCTTGTGGACATATGAAATGCACTTGCGGTACAAATTTCGACAAATCCCTCAACGAGATCTGGCTGATAAATTAGGTTACTAACAAGGGGCAATATGGACTATGTGCCAACCCCACTAGTCTGCGATCCACTTGTAATTCCGAGTCACCGTCACTTGAAACCCTAAATTCCGATATATGTGAAGGTGGTAAAGTAGTATTGACTTCTTAAGTTCAGAGGCATGCCTTAACTGTCCCTTATAAACTGATCGGTTAATATGTACGTCAGGTTTAGGCCCACCGATTTCCCCCTAATGTTTGAGATTTCTGTTATGAGCAAGGAGTTGGTATCGATGTTCAACATTCTTTTCGATGTTATCGAGGCAAGATAATATCCCCCTTCAGGGCGACAAGTCGTGTATATCTCGAAATATCACATAGATGTCGATTGATACGCTATCAGGACCAGTCAAAATTTATCAATATCTCATCAAACATGTACTCGCTATCGAACAATGAATGTAAAATGCAGGTGCACGCGTAGGCCGCTACCCTGGATTAAATTATGAGCATAATTGCGCGCCATTATGCGTAATTATTGGTACGCGTATCGGCACTTATTGGTAGTGATTCATAACCGTTGGCACTAATCGATAAATTTTGGAATTCGCAATTTGTCATACCGTCGTAATATGGCTGTTATATCCTACAACTTACTCCACCAGGGTAGGCCACAGGATTGATGATCATCAATAGATATCGATACTTGCAATGTATGGTACAACAATTATATCGTCGTGTTCTTTCTGGTAAAGGTTACAAGGCATCAAATTATTGCATAAATCTTTGTCACAAAGCCGACGTATTTACTTGAGTTGAACGCCGTTCCCGTGTACGGAATTACTCCCGCAACTTCATATACATTATTTTGGTGGACAATTATCCTGGAATAGAAAAGTGACATTCCTGGAAACGCGTCCACCTGTCCGGCTGTCCGCAACGTGACTCCAGCCAGTCATCTCGACTTACGCGCAGCAGGGACGCATACTGCACAGCATGAACATATCACGCATATCATATAATCATAAGCAACACCTTCTGAGCGTCTGACAATGCATTGCCACCTCTATGCCAACCGCGTCCACGTTTCCGCTAGGGTTCTTCCCTCAACCGCGCACTCGCTTGCAAGCAAGCGATGCGCATCGGGTGAGGCAAGCGTTAGCAAAAATAATCCATAGATCCATTGCACAAAGCGACAATGGCGTAGACATCTGCGTCTCCCGAGTTCAGAACAGGTGAGAATATGACAGCCGGGCGAGTGTCTTCTATTGTATGTCGATGTTTCTCGTCTGGATCTCTATGGACCGGCCAATACCATGCAAATGAGGTCTGTCTAGAAATATCATTCGTGAAAGGCGGAAATAATTTTTAAGGAGCAGATATATCCCAGAATTGTGAATTCGGAGGTGTATTGTAGGATTGTCACTTTTCTATGCTAGAATAATATTATTCTTCTGCTTGTCCTGTGGAATGTGACATCTCTGACCCCCCTCTCCTCCCCGTCACCATCACGCGCGCGCTCGTAATGGGGGGCCTCTGACGCAATACCGATTCTATTATGGAAACGAAACCAACTAAATATCTAAATTGGTGGACTACTCGAACGGATGAGGATTGCTGGATGTGACACAGTGACTCTCACAACTGTCACATGTCACTTCCTACAGTAGGCTGAGTGACCGTCACCAGTAGGTGCGAAACAACCGTTAGGTATTTATGTTTATCTCTTTCATATCAATATACAATTTATCGTTCTGATCTCGAAACCCTCACCTCAGGGTTTATTCTCAACTATATAGATATATATCCGCAACACTATATATCTAGCAGGTTTGGCCCCACTTACGCTTTATTTAGCCACTGCGAGATTGCCACCATGAGTGGCTAAGCCCGGACGCTTGGGATGGAGTGAGGCGCTCCACGCGTGAGAGTGCCGGCAGTCACGGGTATGGCCTAAACGCGGTGGGTTGATTTACGGCACGCCGAGGCGCTTCGAGACAATTCTTTTTACGGAATTTGACGTTGGATTGGTTTACGCTTTCTGGTTGGGTCCCACACCGTTACGTATTGGCCGCCGCTACCACACGGCTTTCTGGAATTTTACGATCTCTTTCGGCTGCTGTATCGGTGACCCGCACGTTTCTTGGCCGCCCACGACTGCCGCTTCTCCCACGTCCATTGCCTCACTCCGCCCCTCTAGTCTTTTTCATCACGGTTGCCGCTACCAGAGCCACCTCCAGCATGGCGCATCGCCGCCGCGCATTATCCACGATTTTTGATTCAGAAGCTGCGAGACACGCCAACACTCCAGCCACACCGCCGGCCGCCGTGCCGGCTGCCAATTCAACGGGAGCTACGTTCCTCGCTTCTGTGCGAACACTTCAGCGAGAGCACTTCGACATGAAGATCTCCAAGGCCGTTTGTCAGAAATTATTCGAGAGCAAGGAAGCGGGCGATTTTCCGGCACTGAATGCCACGCGTCGGCACTCTTCACGAGGATGGTATCCGCGTTGCAAACCGCATTCGTCACTACTGAGGACATCGCTTTTGCTCCCCTTTTCTTGCTGGACAACGCGACACTGCCCATCCGCGTGGAAGCCGACAATTTATTGTTCCGCTCCACGCTCGAGCTGATGGTTGCGGTGACCCCAACTCGCCAGTTGCGGACTGGATGGATTCATCACATTCCAGCGTTCCGGCTGACGGTAAGCGTGTGCTTCTCGAGTTCGCCCGCCGCATGCCCGGCCGGTGACCCCTTCCAGGGGCAATCGGGCATGCTTGGGGTGCGCATCTCTGCGGGCATGGACCCACATGACGCCATCGGAGATTTTAATGCCGCACTGAAAGCGCTGCTAGGACGAGGGCGACCCTACTGGACGAGGACGTCAAGGCCCTTTTCATCAAGGCGCTGGACACCACCTTCTCGACCAGCCGGTGGTATTGCGACTACTTCTTCACGATCTTGAAACGAGCCGCGGATGACCTTCTCACCATCCAGCAATGGGCACGAGAATGTTACGCGGCACATGTGAAGGCGGGTACCGCCACTGCATCGGCACACAGGTACTCCCATGGCAGGCATTTCATGGAGAGGAGTGACGACATCTCCTCCGACCCCAACTCTGAACTTGCCGATTTGCGCACGATGGCACTGGACCTAAAGAGGCAATTGGCTGCCTTCGCCGCGTCCGACCGGTCCGAGCCTTCGCCGCGCGGGCACACTCCCCGCGCGGACAAACCAGACAGACGCATGAAGACGAGGTTCGCGGCCGAACCCCTCACCAGACCGGAGGTGGGAATTGGTCCCAGAGCATCTCCAAGAAGGTCGACTTTCATCGAGACACCGGTGCGACTATCCCCTACTGCCAGAACGCCGTGTGCGCGAAGGGGAAGGCGAGGCATTGGCACCGCGACTGCCCGAACGGGGGCAGGAACGGCATTTCGGCCTACGCGTTCTGTGCCCGGAGGCACAGCGTGAGCCGATATGTCTATGCGTCTGTATGTGTATCATCGGGAGTAATCTGGGATTGACACGACGACAGTGAAATTGGGCTTGAAATCACGATGAGAATGCGTACCAGATGTCTGGGGTATGACACTATGACACTGTGACACTATGACACTGTGACACTATAGTAGTATGACAGTACTGTGGGGTGGTCATCGTGGCACTTAGTCAGATCCTCGGGGAATGGCCAGATTCGCATCGGGATCGGAAAAACAATGAAATCGAATATCAGATGTCGGGGGTATGACAGTATGACAGTATGACAGTATGATACTATGATACTATGACAGTATGACAGTACAGTAGTATGATAGAACTGTATAGCAGTCATCGTGTCAGTCCGTCGACGTAACATCTGAATCGAGAATGACGAATCGGAATTAGAAATGAGATCGGATCGGGAATTGAACGTTGAGCCGTGGTGTGACATCGGGTGCCGGGTGGTTGACCCTGCAGCCCGAGTGACGAGTGAATAAGTAGAGCACTTGAGAAGTGTTTAGCCTTCAGAACTCGGAACCGAACTATCGTTTGCACCTCAATCTGGCCCTGATCCAGTATATTATAAAATCCGAATTGTGTACCTTTGCACGTTCAATCAAAAACATATCTCCGAGCATCTGTCGTAGTGCCCACGGGCACATTTGGTATCAGTGTGTTGCGATTTCGCCCCTGCGCAACTCGCCCACGGACCTATTGGAACTTTCGTTGTAATACAGGGGGAGAGCTGTACTTCCGGCTATACGTGCGCAATTTTTGCCTCCGTAAGTACATTTTTTTTCGTATACAACTGCCGTCTTCTCTGGGAAATATCTTCAAAACGTCATATTTCAGTTCCTTAACACTGGGGGCTCAAACGGGCTTGGAAAGGCAAACATTCGTTTTCCGATCTTCAATCCAAAGTCCGTCCCAGGCCACAAACGACCGTCAGGGAGCACCCTGAAGGGTTTCCCCGGTCTATAGTAGCCAGAAAAACTTCACAGCTCACCTTTCAGAGCCCTAAAAGTAGCAAAAACAGCCAAAAACAGCCCAAAACAGCAGTTTTAGCCCGTTTTCAGCCTACTCCAAAACCTTCCCCAACAGTCCCCACCACCAAAAACCCTTCCCCCAGACCCCATAGAACAGTCCAGAACCCCCCAACACCGCCCTCACGGCCATCAGTAGTCGGGAAAGCCCTCCAAAATAGCGCTTTTAGTGGTTTCTGGACAGCACCTCTGGCACTCTCTGGCATTGTCTCTCTTACAACGCTCTGGTTGGAATATTTCTGGAACATACGGAGCCCGGCTACCTTCTGGGACCTTGCTGAGCCTTTTGGTCGGACCTCACATACCTCCATCTGCAGTTTCTTGACCTCTGTCGGCGTACCTGAGCACTTGAAAACTGTGTCGCGGAGCCCTGGCGAAATTTTGAGTACGCCAGTGTATGTCAGTTCCCCCACAAGGGTACAGAAGAGCGTGGTGGAAACAGGGACCGCTTATTTATTTCATCCGGACCCTACCTTCCCACCTGCAGGCGCCTTTGACGACTCCCCAGAGGGCCCCCTTCCTCCTTCCCCTTCCTCTTCTGACGACGAAGCTGAAGACAGCTGAGCGCCCGCACAACGTACACCCTGGCTATCCCACCAGCGGACTACTTCCGTGAGTGGCATTACAGTAAACACTCGATTTTAAGAAAACGGGAATTTTAGGTCAGCCTAGCAAATTTCTTATTTATATAGAGATCTAAAATATGGAGTGTTATGTGTTAAATATTGTGAAGAAATCAAAAAAGCTGGCTACTTTCTTATTGGCGGGGTTTCTTATTACTGAGTGATTACTGTACCAAGGGTACTACTTCAACTGGCCGGACCACTACGATCCATTGCTTCCTGGCCAGACCCTAGCGCCAGCTCCTCCGTCTCCACCTGCGACTCCAACCATATCCGGCGTCCCTCCGTCTCCAGACGATAGCCCCCCACCTTCTCTTCCTCCTTCCCTGCTAGAAACAGCTGAAACAGGCAGTGGGGATCCGCAGCCGACGGTGAACAAACGGATCACTAGACTCGTATAGAAGGACATAAATACTGAGTCTAGGTCACTAGCTGTACACCGAGAATGACACACTGGATATGACACCTGACTGAACAAACTAGTCAGGCTGTCATTTCCAGCACACCACCTCATTTGAGGTGCACAGCTTGTGACAACACACCACCCTAGCTACTAGAGTTTACTAAAAGAAATGTAAGTTGTCAACTCTAGGAGCTAGCTAGGTCTCAAGATGTGGTTGAGGGCCAAAGCATAAAGTACATGCTAGGATGAGCTGTGAGCAACGAGATAAAAAATAATAATACGTCTTCGATCACAAATTTTCTTTGCCTGCAAGTGGCTGGGTAACGCACGTAAGAAACCGCCGGTCTGCATGTTGGATTAGGCAGCTAAAATTAAGAAAACCCTGCCGGTCGATGTAGCGTTGTCGTCTCCGCACTCTGAAAAGGGATCTCCGCCCATGGATTACGCGCCATAAAAAAACAAACGCTGCTCGCAAGTTGCTAGGATAGTAAAATAAGATGCCAAAATGAACATCCAATCTCAACTACAGCAAGTGGCTGGCCCTCAAGTAACGCCCCGCCGGTCAATGAAAAGAAATCAATAATCATCGGAGTAGTACTCGTCGTCAACATACTCGCCAAAATGCTCAGCGAGCTCCTCTGACGCACCACCATACTCGTGAGAGTCGTAAGCCCCTGCGTCCCAGGCTGCCCACTCCTCTTGTGTGTAATCATCATCGTGCTCTTCTCCTTCAGCGAAAGCTGCTTCCGGAAAATTATCGTTATCGAAATGCTCTACTGCGTGCTCTGGGAGAGGCTCCACAGGAGAATTATCTACATCATCGGAACAGATTTGCGGTAAAAAGTCCTCCCCAACCAAGTGGGGGCTCCAAAACTCCGCCATAAGAATGTGGTTGGGAACCTGTGCCCAACTCGAATTCCTGTTCCAGTCGATCGTTCGAAAAATGCGGAGCGGCCAAGTGGCCATAGTGCTCCTCCTCTACCTCACAACTGTCGTCAGAATCGTCGTAATACCCAAGTGGGTAGTCCGATTCATCTTCCTCTTCACTCCTGTCAAAAGCATCAAACTGTCGCTGACCAGAGCCCATATAATCAGGCGTAGGATGATGGTGGTGATGATAGTGAACTTCGCGACGCACAGGAGGGGCCTGTGCGTGCGCGCTACTTGCCCTAGGGGTACCAGGGGAGGGTCTAGTGGTGGTAACCTGGGAATGAACTGATCGGACACCCAAAATCGCGGGCTCGTCGCCAATTCCCATCTCACAAAACGAAACTGCTGATTTCCCGGAACTCATGTCATGAGACCCGCCGGTCTGAGCACCACCTATCAGTGTGCCACTGTCAGAGACAACTACCTGCAAACTAATAGGTGATGAAACCGCCGACGATGCGGCCGAAAGATCTGAGCTCCGAAAGTGCGAAAGAGCGCGAGCCATAGAAGAAAACGAGCGATACAGTGCGCGAGCGGTTTAGCGAGTCCAGGTTCTCCAACTTGCCATCTCTTAGGGCTAGATAAGCGAGCCCTCAATATATCATATAAAATACAAGCAAACGCTGCGTTATAGAACAGTAACACAAGCGTAAGATAATAGCGGGGGATGAGTGCAGAACTTCTGTGTGAAGATACTGCTGAAGCACAACGCTTCCTCATCTATACCATACGTCTCCCATCGCATAGATGGTACCGCAATTGGGTTGTGAACCCGAGACATTGGTTGAACGACCAGTATCGTCAGAACGAATAATACGTTCGCGCCATAATACTGCGCATGCTTGTTCCGCACATGCTTAAAGCAAAGATGGTTCTTGTTTGTTACTTCAAGATGTATCTTACTTGCTTTGCCATCTTCGAGTTCGACGTACGAACTCTCGATGACAGGTGCCATTCAAGTCTTTCCTTGAATAATGACAGATGACGTGACTTATCATCTGACGACATGTACAGTCATAGTCGACCGTACTGACGACTGTCATTATAATATATGACATGACTCGACATGACATGACATGGTATGACATGTCTGACATGTCTGACAGGTATGATACGTATGACATGTATGACACATATGTCATCGGTCATGACCCTGACAGATCTCCCCTCTTAAAAGAGTTGTGACCTCACAACGAGCATACCTTTGTATATGTCTATGATGTCTTTGTTGTTGTTGCTTCTTGCTGGTACCAGTCTTCTTACACCGATTTGAGGCGTCCCTCATGGTGTTTTTAGGTTATTGGGGGGAACTGAGTCCACTTTAGTCCCTCACCTTACAGTTCTTAGGATGTAGCCCCCTTGAACGATTCAAGGTTCAATGAATTGCGTTTCGTGATACAGATTGACGCTGGATTACTGATTGATCCACACGTATCGTGCGTCAGAGTGACGATTCAAAGCATCCGAAGTGTACGTTACGGATTATTTGCGCTAGCCGTCGACGCTTTTGCGAACGATGATCCCACGAATTAACAATTTCTCATTAATCGAACGATTCTCGGCCTTATATATACAACTGATCGTTTGCTGTTCGTTTCCACAGTTGTTATATATTGTGCACCCAACCCTTCCTCCCCTCCTGAAGCTACTTTTGGAGGTTCATAGGCGGTCATGGGGAGACCGTGTTTGTTTCCGGAGTTATTTCACCGGGGGCTTGTTTTAATGCAAACAGAGTGGCCCTGCTTAACGGGATTGGACTTATAATCCTTACCCGGTCTGCTCACTCTTGATATGGTCCAGTACGCACGCTTTGACGAACATCTATCGCGATGAGTGAGAATGGATTCGCCACGTACTAATGTGAAATTTCTTTAGTTATGTTTGTCAAGCACAACTTAGGATCACAACTCCGTCTACCTCAGTCGATATCTCCGGTAGCTTCGGATGACTGGCCATAGAATCCGATGACTAACCACGGTCTTGGCAAAGGTAGCATTTAGCAGTTTTTATTTATCCACAGATATGATATCTCGCATGTATGCGTATCTGTGCAAGGGTATGATTTTGTACAAGGCTCACTACACCTTTAGCAAGGAAGGATCAATTTCCCGCTTCTATGCAACATAATGATAAAACATTAAGAGCAAGGTATATAGATGATCGACATGTATTAGTATATATTACAAGACGTAAGGGCATGAGGCTTAATATAATGTTTAGCCTTCATAGGCAGCTATTATGTCTGCTGCATTGGTCAGCTCTGTGGCTTTGACCCAGGTGTCATGTTCAGGGCCGTAGCCTGCATAAATTATCGCACTAAATAGTACTTGACACCTCTAGTGATCTTATCTGAGAGTATATGTGATATCTCAAACAGTGGTTGCCCTTCTTCGGTGATCATCTGTGGCAGAGGCAAAGGTGCTTGGATCGAGTCATTGTACAGCTCTAATCTGGATACAGGCTGTACCGGATGAATACGGATATCGAGGTCTCCGAAATCTAACTCGTATGCACGCCCATGGCTAAGCACTTTAGAAATGGTGAACGGCCCAATATATGGCTGCTTAAAGTGTCTGCCTGCCTCTGTCAAACCAGTCCATTGAATAAACTCGGTCCGTAAAAGAACTTTTTGCCCAACTGCATACTGCCGAGGCATGTGAGTCTTATTGAATCTGGCTTGGCTAATTTCTGCTGCTCGGGAAATGTTGTCTACCGCGTTGGCATGAACAGCCGAGTACTGGTCAAAATGATCTCGAATAGCTCTTTGTATTGGAACAGGAGCTTCTGGCGGAATAGTGATTACCAGGTCATGAGGCGAAAGTGTTTGCGCCATCGAGTCGAGATAAAATGGTGAATAACCAGTTGATGCAGAAACTGTGTTGTTAATTGCAAACTCCACCAGAGGCAACTTGTCCTCCCACGAATTGGCTGAAGTATCATTGCAACAACACCTGAGGATGAAAAAATACCACCTAATCAGTTTATAAACCAGAGGATGGTGAAATCGAATCATGAATCAACAATTTGAAAAGTACGTGAGGATATCCTCGATGAAGGCATGGCTCCTCTCATTGGCTGCATTCGACTGTGGATGGTGTGAGGACGTCATAGACAATCTTGTACCAGTAGATTTCCACAGTGTTTGCCAGAATGTAGAGGTGAATCTGGGGTCTCGATCTGAGATGATGTCCCTCGGAAGACCATGGAGCTTGAAGATATGCTGCATATATATAGAAGCAGTACGCTGAGCTGTCCAGGTCATGCTGAAGGGAATGCGATGACAGCGATGAGAAAATTGGCACATATTACCACAAATATACTGTCGTGCCCATTGGTGGTGATAGGCAGGTCAGTAATCCAGTCAAGAGATACATCTAGCCATTTTGTCTTAGGCACAGAATATCGTATATGTGCCTGACCATAAGGCTTGTGTCGCCTCGTTTTCTGGCGCTGACAAACGGGGCACTCCCGAATGTACTTGATGGCTGCCGTGGTCATTCCTGGCCAATAATACCGGCCCCTACGGTCCTGGAAAACGTTAGTATGCTGATAACGACATGCTAAGCGCGTGCTAACGACATGTTAACGAATTATAACAATGCATGCTAACGACATATTAACAGTCGGTAGTATGTCGTTAGCATGCCGTTAGCACATGTCCTAACTGGAATTTATATGCTAACGACATACTACCGATATGTGCTAACGACACACTAACGCAACGTTAGCATGGCGTTAGCACGTTCTTAGTACGACATACTAACGGCATCATAACGGCATATTAACGGCATACTACGGACATGCTAACAATGGCAAGCCAAGTGGTTTAGTATGCCAATATGATGTCCATAGCATCGCATTAGTATGTTTTTAGCATAATATGTCCATGCTAACGCAACCATCATAAACGCATACTAAAAACATGCTATGGACGTGCTACGCGGATACTAACACTGATATGATAACTTATGTTAGCATGTTCATATAGTGTCAGTAGCATGCTATGATCGTACTAACAAGTACATACTAAACGCATACTATCGACATGCTATTCACATGTTAACGATACTAGACTAACGACATGCTATGGACGTACTACATACATACTAACGCCGATATGATAACTGATGTTAGCATGTGCATATAATGTCATTAGTATGCCTTTAGCACTCGCGTGTACGAGGCCTATCTATATGCACAATATCACTAGAGGATTGCGAAAATGTGTGCTACTTACATAAAGTGTGTTCACAATGCGTATGCTATGCGAAGGCTAGCACATCACGCATACGCATGGAACACTCGAGCATGTTTAATACAATCATATTAATACGATAGTGTAGCTAGCTAGGCACGATGGGATACAATTGGGAAGTCTAGAAACGTTACTATTTTTACTATCCACATTACAATCCAATCGTAAGTAGGGCTGCCCCATTCGTAGCCTAATTCGCTCAAAACAAGGCTCTAGTCCGAAAATTGCCTCTAGGGAATCAACCTAATCTCTTTAAAACAACGTGCAACAAGCGAGAAATCTCGGCGTTGGTCTTGGAGTAAAACCTTCCGAGATTTTCCACTCGCCCATTCTCATTCGATCTGAAAAAGCAAGTGGAACAATAAACCAACACTTAGTCAAGTGAGAAACTTCACACAAAATCACAACAACTTAGGTTCTAACTTAGAAAGGGTATAGCTTTTACCTTAAGTCTTGGCGTTGGTCATGGGCTGAAATTTTGCTTTCTCTACTCTGAAAAGTAAAGCAAAGAACCAACACTTAGTAAAAAGCGGAAAACGCATTAAAGATTCCCTTGTGCAAAACATAACTAGCAACCTAGGAACCTCAAAGAAGCGCGAATGTGAACGCGAGATGATGGTGGAAAAATTGATTTCACCACTCGAATATTTTCAGCGATCTGGAAAACAAAACCAACCAAGTAACGTTTAGTAAAGATGAAAGATAATATAAGTGACAAACGAAATTAACGAAGGAAACTGAAAAGGAGAGGTGGAGTGAGTTGGATTTGAACCAACTATTTCGAGTGCAAAGGACTCGCGGGAATCTTCCCGTTCACTCCAAGTCAAAGTTCCGCGCATGCCAAGGATGATCGCGCTAAGCACACACAAAATAATACATATACATATAAAAAACATGCACTACAAACCTGTGACATATTGCAGCGAGCAAGAATGAGAAATATCATAACATGCAACCCGCTGGCGAGGCCACCACACGCTGCTGCACACTGCTGGACGGTGAAATGTGAAGCGTTGACGGGTGTAGAGGTGAGTTTGAACTTTTACAGTATTCTGTAAAAATGCCTTCTGTACAGTGGACACCTTCACTTCCCGTTGGGCGTTGGGGGGCGTGAGAAGTCACAGCACGTCCTCGTCACGCGAGCACGATCGACGATAACGATGACGATGACGAATTCTGCGAAACGTGTGCCATGCCATGCGATGCCATGCCATCGGACGATTGGAGATGGAATAATCCACCGCATGACGCTCGCGCTCGCGGGTTCGGGTTGGGGATCGCAGGCACGCAGGAGGAAGATGTATATCGTTATCGTCTATCGCACGGTAGCCGTTTGCGTTCAATTTCTTTTTTTAATTTTCGCCAAGCCCTTCACTCGCGTCATCGTCTATCCTCATCGATCGATTCATACAGTATCGCCATCGTCTCAAAATGCTCATCGTTAAGGTCACGTGGTCGAGTGGACATAATGTGTGCTTTTGAGCGTGAGGTCACTGGATCGATGCCCCCTGAAAATATTCAATTTATGTTGGTTTGGCTTTAGCGTGATAGGGAAATTTGTGAAAACATTCTCCCCCCACATTATGTTAGCATGTCGTCAGCATGTCGTTATCACATCATGTGTTAACGACATGCTAACCGCATGCAAAAGACATACTGAACAAGCGAATCTTTTAGGGAATATTCCTCAGGCCTGTTAGCACGTCCGTGTTTAGCATGCCTTTAGCATGGTTTTCAGTCCGTAGGGCGCCCGTAGCACGGCAGTAGCACGCCTGTAGCATGCCAGTAATATGTCCTTAGCACATGTGCTAACTGGAACGCCCATAGTTAAGGCCCATATATGCACGTGCTACCGACGTTCTACCGCCGTGCTAACGGCGTGCTAAGCTCAGACGTGCTAACAGGCCTGAGGAATATTCCTCAAAAGATTCTCCTGATAGCATGCCGTTAGCACGTCGTTAGAGGTCATATGTATATATAAATGTGTATAATTACTATGACCTCTAACGGCGTGCTAACGGCATGCTAACATAAGGAATATTCCAGGAATATTCCTATTATGTGTTAGCACGTCTGAGCTTAGCACGCTGTTAGCACGGCGGTAACACGTGCATATATGGGCCTTAACTATGGGCGTTCACGTTAGGACATGTGCTAAGGACATATTACTGGCATGCTACGGGCGTGCTACGGGCGTGCTACTGCCGTGCTACGGGCGTCCTACGGACTGAAAACCATGCTAAAGGCATGCTAAACACGGACGTGATAACACGCCGGAGGAATATTCCCTAACAGATTCGCTTCTTTAGTATGTCTTTAGCATGCGATGTTCCAGTTAGCACACGTTCTAGGGACATATTACGGCCGTGCTACGGCCATGCTACTGCCGTGCTACGGGCGTGCTACAGGCGTGTAACGGGCGTGTTACCGGCGTGCTACGAGACAGTTTAGCATGCTTTAGCACCGTTTTGCCCCATTCATTTGGGTGGGGGGGGAGGGGGGGTCTGTCATTTCGCTCTACGTTAGATTTCCTTTTTTCAAATTTTGCTAATTTTGCTCTACGCTAGATTTCAGATTTCATTTTTTGGAATGCTTGATTTCAGATTTTTTTACATCTTTCATTTTGCTCTACGTTAGATTTCCTTTTTTCAAATTTTGCTAATTTTGCTCTACGCTAGATTTCAGATTTCATTTTTTGGAATGCTTGATTTCAGATTGTTTTACATCTGTCATTTTGCTCTACGTTAGATTTCAAAACTGGTTCGGACCCCCCACCCCCCCCATATTATTGTTGTGGGGTTCGGTGTAAACTTTTTATTAACAACAAAACAATTACAAATAAATTCGTTTGGGAAACAGTTTTGACAATCGTACACGATTGTCAGAACTGTGTATCGCGTATTCATTAATAATTTCTATATAGCCCGTATAGACCGGACTAGGAAAGAATGGGAAATGATCCTCCTAAAGGCCTCAAGCGATTTAAATATTGCCAAGGAGGGCATGGGCCGATGCAAAAATCGTCAGTTGCTGCCTGATTGCTGCTTCGACAATCGTATACGATTGTTTAAGCTCGCTGCGTTAGGTTCGTGTCCCTTCAGTGCGGACGCACGTTTCATACCGCATACGATCCCGGTTAGGCGCCCCCCGAGTCCCTCGGTTAGGGGAGTGTGGGGAGTCATTGCATACCTGCAGGAAGAAAACAAATTTTCGGTGAAGTGAAACGCAAAGGTCGACGCGGGGCCGACGCGTTACCCTCCCCAAGTATGGGCTTGGCATGGGGAGCCCCATTTCTATGAAATCTTAGGAATGCTAAGAATAAGGAGCCCAGCCTGTCCGTCCAAGGTCCGTCCAAAAATTTGTCTTGACGGACGGACGGACGGACGAAATCTTGGACCGATATTAATCCCCCGTATATGAGAGGTGATATTGGTGACATCGTATACGCTTGTCATTGCTGAGTGCGAGGATACGATTGTTAAGTATGTGTGTAAGTTGTCACCTCGAACACCTCGAACTGACTCTTCATCCATGATGGAGGTCGATGCCGAGCCCCAGGTCGCCGACCTCTTCATGAGCCATAACGATGCCAAATTGGCGAGGTGCATCCCTACCCGTGATGTTATCGCCGGGCGTTAGTATATTGTTAGCACGCCTGTAGCATACCAACGGCATAATAAGTGCGTGCTATCTCCAGGCTCGGCCACGACTTCCCGCTGCCCGCCTCGCCTTCGCCACTCCCCGAGCCGATGGGCGACCCCAACGACGACACCACCCCTCCCCCGTCCCCGTCCTTGAGAGAGGGCGAATCTGACTCTTCATCCATAATGGAGGTCGATGCCGAGCCCCAGGTCGCCGACCTCTTCATGAGCCATAACCCCTACATTCTGGGAAAATCAGAAGACGTCTAGAAGACGTCTTCTGAACGTCTTATAGACGTCTTCGTAGAAATGACGTCTTCTGGTTTCCAGAATACGTCTTCTGAGTGGAACGTCTTCTGGAAACCAGAAGACACTCTTCGGGGAAGACGTGCCGAAGATGTGCGGAATGTCTTCCGGATTTCGGAAGACATCTTCCCGGAAGACATGCAAAGGGCAGTCTTCCCGGAAGATACCCGGAAGATGTTCCGAATGTCTTCTGGGCCAGAATACATTCTGACATGTGTTATCGACACATATGTGATGATTATGCAATTTGGCCACATAGCTACTTCATACCACACGTACACTAGTCGCGTAATCACAGAAGACATTCAGAAGGCGCACGGAAGACATACGGAAGACATTCCGGGTATCTTCCTAACAACTTCAGGGTTGTCATCATGCTCTGTTGCTATGATACATGATATACGGCTAAGTTAATTGATAGGTCTATCTACACATACATGTACGATTGCATCTATTCAACATACAGACCACTAAGTACGATGCCCGGCGTATTATCATGATCGCCTCTTGCGTCTTGCACCTTTCGGTCGTGAACCGTCATCGTCGATGCACTCGAAAAAGTCAGCCTTTAAATCAAATACCACCGCCGTCTTCATCACAGGATGTTTCTTGATTACAACTTGGTGCTCAATTTGAGCCGCCAGGATGAATGGATCAGTAGTGTCCCAAGGTGTCTCGGGATCATCCGGGTCGTATGTGTACACCACCTTTGCGGTATTGTCCGGCCCGTACTTCGAGTTTAGCTTGGCAAACCGTTTTATCGTCGCTTGGTTGAATTCAGGGAACCACTTTCCCTTCACAAGAATGTACTCTTTCGCGGCCAAGTCGACCTTGTAGATGCTATCTACCATGGCGTACCTGCGAGTTGGAGCCACAATTATACTCTATAGTAAGAATCCCCGAAGACGTCAAGAAGACACGCAGAAGACATTCGGTACATATTCTGCGCACATTCACCAAAACGTAATGCACGGACGCACCGGTCAGTCTCGATTTCCTCGCCTTTGATGTTTTCTCCAGAGAAAAAGGCTCGGAAGTAACGTTGACCTGAGCTTGTCCTGAGCTGCCGTGCGATAGCAAACTCCTCGAACCACGACCGAGCCGAAAGATTGACACACGTGAGGAGGCCCTTCGACGAGTGCCGCTTCATTCTCCGTGAATGGTCTCCCCAGCCAGACCTTGGGGTCGCTACCGTGCATATGCAGCGGCACATCCATCAGGCGAGACGCTCCGGCTCGTGCGCCAATACGTCTCTGAACCATATGGTTTTCCCTGCGAATGTATACGTGCACAGTGTCAGGACATGTATTTACCGAAGACGTGTGGAAGATGCCTAGAAGATATATGAAACGTCTTCCAGGCACCTTATGGGTTTCATTTCTTACTTACCTCTTGCAGTAGGTGACGTAGGCGTCGAATTTTGCCTTCAACTTGCGGTATTGGGGCACGTTGCCATGCATCCACAGCTCCAGCGCTTTCGTTTCAGCGCGGGAGAGTACATGGCGCTTGCCTTGTGTTCCCAAAAACCACGGTGTTCGGCGCCCTCAACGGTGCGGTGGCCAAGAACGGGAGCACGGGTGGCCGGGTGGGATTGGTGGTTGCCTCCCGCCGGCGACGAAGTACCAAGATTAACCCTCGCACCACATGTACCATCCGGTACCGCCCAAAGCCTTGCATAACACTCTGAACCGGATATGCATTGTTCTTCACCCACCTTCGAATCTTCCCGTTGAATGATTCGAACACGTACATCCATGTCCCCCGTATTGGACCATACATGAGGAGTTGGTCGGGGAAGTGGGAAAGCAAATGCGTGTTGATGACCAGCCAGTCAGGTGAGCCATCGCGCTCGAGTGACTTGAAGAACTCATCCACCAGATTTTGAAGCTTAGGAACATCCTGCAAAATCACCAAATAAAAGGCAATTAGGGAAGACGTGTGGAATGTACTCGGAACGTATTCGGGATGTCTTCCAGGTGTCTTCCGTACCTTACAGTCTACAAGCTCCGAAGTGAGCTCTCTCGTTATGACCGTCAACTCCCCGATCAAGTCTTCAAGCATGTTTTTCGAGTAGCCCTCGTCTCTATCCCAAGACGCTAGCACGCTCATGATGCCCGCTTGTAGCATTTTCAACGCCTCGTGACACTTGAGCGTCTTCGGTCCGGTGTTCGTGCCGTTCGGACGCAACATCTTCTTATGGCCTTGCCCCCATGACCTTCCCAACGAGAGCTCCGTCATGAACTTCAAGGCGGTCTCTAGCGACCTCAAAGAGTTCGACCCTTTTGCACGCATCGGGATTTGAAACGGACCAATTGCCATTGAATATCGTTCCACACCTGTCATTTTCCCGGGCGCGAAAGTTAGTGGTGACAGGAAGACATCTGGAAGACACGTAGAGGATACTTGGGGCATCTTCCGGGCGCCTTCCTATCTAGTGGTCGGGTTTTGACTGCATCACCTTTGTCGTCCCTTGTCGTCTTCCACCACGTGGGATGTATATCGTTCGCGCGAGCGTGCTCTCTTACACCCGGCGTAAAGTCGAACCCCATGAGTGCCTCATGGACATATAGCCCAAGGTTTCGGAGTTGATGCATGCCGTCAAGGATGACATTCTTGGAAAGATCGAAATACGGCAAACGAGATAGTGCCGATGGGAACTTCACACCGGTTTCGCCGATTTCCTCCTCCAACACTTCCTGAAGATTGGCCGCATTCTTACACGTGCTAAGCAAGACGTGTCGTTGGCCCGCGCGTCGAATGAACTCGTCGGTCTTTGGTACGGCGGGCCCTGCGTACAATAACAGGAAGACGCTCAGATGACATCCGGAAGATCTTGTGAATACATTCGGCATGTCTTTGGGAAAAACGGACCTGGCGGATCTTGCTCGCAAAACTTGTACAACATCTTATTTAGATGCGGGCATTTCCCCTTCCCCCGGATCAGACATTTTGCACACGCACAGAAGCTGCCCACGCCCATAATGTTCATCGCATCGACGAGCCCTACATAGTCAAACACGGCGGCAAGAAGCATCGCCCGGCATTGGAACACGTCGTCCGTGAAGGAGTCCCAACATGGAAACCCAACTTCCCAAAGTTCCAAAAGCTCGTCTACCAACTTCTCGTCGAGGATGGTGGTGTTCTTCGGCTTCCCCGCCATCATTCCCCACAACTCAAGGTTCACAAACCTCTTGCGGATTTCCGGTGGCAAGTTCAACACTTGAAAGTAAATAGGGAAAACCCCCGACTTGTCCTTCCAAACGGTGGCCCCGTCGGCGCAAAGCATGAGGATGACGTTGCGAGGGTCCTTGAAGAAGTCGGGATATGCAGCTTGCTTCGCCTTCCACTCAGATCCATCTGCAAGATACATAAATACAACTTAAATTCATTCAAGTAGTAGAAATCAGGAAGTCGTACGGAAGATGTACGGAAGACATTCTGTACATCTTCTGTACGTCTTCGGGGCAATGCAGGATATGCTCTATCAATGTGTTACTCACCGGGAATGTCTTCCAGAATGCCTTCCTCAGACTTTTCCCGCGTGGCGTGCGAACGCATGAGCCCAGCAACGCCGGGATGGCTGTAAATTGCTTGAAGTAAATCCTTTAAATGCCAATGATAGAATTGGCACTTCGCCTTCCCTCGCTTTGCACTCGGGGTGGCTTCGGCATTCCGGGTGTCGTCCGCACCCTCGGCATTCACCGCACCGCACCGATCCTCACCTCCCTCCCAACGGCATGCCCCGCACCTTGGACAGTGGTCAAAGTCCGCGAATTGTTTTTCGAACATCACGCACGCATGCGGGCAAAGGTCCACCACTAGGAGTGGGATATCCATGACCTTAAACCGAGCAATGCTTTGTTTGAAGGAGTCGGGCAAATTAGAAAACACGTCCGGGTGATTAGTTTTCAAAATGTGCAGCAGTTGCCCAAAGGATTCTTGAGTCATATTGCCATCCAGATTCCACTCCAATAAGTCGAGTAGGGTATCCTCGGAGCTCGTCGCTGCGGTCTGTCATCGAAGGATAAAACGGAGGACGTCAGGAAGACGCACGGAAGACGTCCTATGTAACTTCCGGGCGTGTTCCGGGTACAAAAGACATCACACTATATACAATTTTCAATTCTGAGCAAAATATTCAAACAGCGAACGTTACCTCCATATCAGCCAAGTTCTCCAACGACTTTAATTTTCCTTCGATTTCTTCCGTCACCTTTCTAGCAAGTTCCGGGTCGACATGGTCGAGTAATTCGTCGAGCTCTTCTTGAACGGCTTCCGGGTCCGGCAAGTTTCCATCGGCATCGGCATCGTCAAGGGAACCGGAATCGGCATCTTCCTGCCAACCACAATCACTTTCAATGGGCACGAGATACATACGTGCCAATTGTGAAGGACGACTGCATTACCTATCAGGAGTAACCGATTTTGATATGTACCTTCATTCTCATGAAGACATGCGGATGATACCCGGAAGACCTTCTGCACGTCTTCCGGGTACCTTCCGCGAGGGTTACCTGAGAATGATAGTCTTTCTACCCGGATTTGCACACCTGATCCGACTCCTCGCCATCGGGATGTTGCTCATCGTCGTCCACAGCCTCTTCCGGAAGCGTCGAAAGGCATACAATCTGTTTGAACATAGTCCTATGTCGAGACCGTGTCCTCATGGTGACGAAGCGCATGGATGAGTGACACGCGCCACAATCACACACCACCATCCCGGGCCCGCGGTTGGACGTGATACCAACGGCGGCCACGTCATCTTCTTGCGTCTCACCCGCCAACTCGACGGGCGTGGGAGGCATGTTGCGGTGTGCTACGGGGCCTTTCATCCGCCTGCGCAAGCATGTCACACGGATCCGCCGGGAATAAGCTTGACCGGAATGAGCCCGGAAGATGCGCAGAAGACGCTCGGGACGTCTTCGGAACAACTTCCGACAGAGCGTGCAGGCATACATCTTTCATGGAGATACGGGCATGCCGTGCCAACCGATTCGCACCTTCGTGTTGGCCTCTCCGGGGGGAGGGGGTCACGGTTGGACGTGATACCAACGGCGGCCCCGTCATCTCCTTGCGTCTCACCCGCCAACTCGACGGGCGTGGGAGGCATGTTGCGGTGTGCTACGGGGCCTTTCATCCGCCTGCGCAAGCATGTCACACGCATCCGCCGGGAATAAGCTTGGCCGGAATGAGCCCGGAAGATGCGCAGAAGACGCTCGGGACGTCTTCGGAACGACTTCCGACGGAGCGTGCGGGCATACATCTTTCATGGAGATACGGGCATGCCGTGCCAACCGGTTCGCACCTTCGTGTTGGCCTCTCCGGGGGGAGGGGGTCACGGTTGGACGTGGTACCAACGGCGGCCCCGTCATCTTCTTGCGTCTCACCCGCCAACTCGACGGGTGTGGGAGGCATGTTGCGGTGTGCTACGGGGCCTTTCATCCGCCTGCGCAAGCATGTCACACGGATCCGCCGGGAATAAGCTTGACCGGAATGAGCCCGGAAGATGCGCAGAAGACGCTCGGGACGTCTTCGGAACGACTTCCGACGGAGCGTGCAGGCATACATCTTTCATGGAGATACGGGCATGCCGTGCCAACCGGTTCGCACCTTCGTGTTGGCCTCTCCGGGGGGAGGGGGTCACGGTTGGACGTGATACCAACGGCGGCCCCGTCATCTTCTTGCGTCTCACCCGCCAACTCGACGGGTGTGGGAGGCATGTTGCGGTGTGCTACGGGGCCTTTCATCCGCCTGCGCAAGCATGTCACACGCATCCGCCGGGAATAAGCTTGACCGGAATGAGCCCGGAAGATGCGCAGAAGACGCTCGGGACGTCTTCGGAACGACTTCCGACGGAGCGTGCAGGCATACATCTTTCATGGAGATACGGGCATGCCGTGCCAACCGGTTCGCACCTTCGTGTTGGCCTCTCCGGGGGGAGGGGGTCACGGTTGGACGTGATACCAACGGCGGCCCCGTCGTCCCCTTGCGTCTCACCCGCCAACTCGACGGGCGTGGGAGGCATGTTGCGGTGTGCTACGGGGCCTTTCATCCGCCTGCGCAAGCATGTCACACGCATCCGCCGGGAATAAGCTTGACCGGAATGAGCCCGGAAGATGCACAGAAGACGTTCGGGACGTCTTCGGAACGACTTCCGATGGAGCGTGCAGGCATACATCTTTCATGGAGATACGGGCATGCCGTGCCAACCGGTTCGCACCTTCGTGTTGGCCTCTCCGGGGGGAGGGGGTCACGGTTGGACGTGATACCAACGGCGGCCCCGTCATCTTCTTGCGTCTCACCCGCCAACTCGACGGGCGTGGGAGGCATGTTGCGGTGTGCTACGGGGCCTTTCATCCGCCTGCGCAAGCATGTCACACGCATCCGCCGGGAATAAGCTTGACCGGAATGAGCCCGGAAGATGCGCGGAAGACGCCCGGGACGTCTTCGGAACGACTTCCGACGGAGCGTGCAGGCATACATCTTTCATGGAGATACGGGCATGCCGTGCCAACCGTTCGCACCTTCGTGTTGGCATCTCCGGGGGAGGGTCCTCGGGCTCATGGACTTCGGTATAGGTCATGTCCACAACTTCATCCATTGGGGCCGGAGGTGAAGGTGTAAGCCTTTGCGGATTCATCCGCCTATCCCCATCACTCACAAGCTCCGGAGGACGATGATATGGTTCGCCCGATGCGATTGCATCCCGTATCTTCAACACCATTCCTTGGAGATTGATGCCAATGGGAGGCTCAAGCAGCCACTTATGTTGTCGAAAGTGCACCGTGCCCGGATCATCGGCCAAGTCCAATGGATCGGAGAAAATGTCCTCCCACGTATGCTCCTTAAAGCCCGGTTCATGCAAGTCTGAAATTGCTTGCACATAGCCAAAAAACTCTTGAACCGAGAAAAGCACATTAGTGGGCTCGGCTAAGCCGAAAGGTGGCCGGTTGCTTTGACGCGGCACGCAAATACGAACCGCGTCCTCATGATCTTCAGCCCTGCGAAAACATTGTGATGGTGAATTCATAGAAGACACGTGGAAGACGTCCGGAAGTCGCGCAGAAGATGCTCCACACATCTTCGGTTGTATGCATTCCAAACTGCATAAATGTGCATGATAGATGCATGTGGGTTATGGAGACAAGCAAGCACCTTGTTGCAGGGGAATGCTCATGAATGTAGACGGATTCCCCGAGCCATGCCGTCATCTCATGATCCAGCTCGCGGGATGGCGACACCGTAGACAACCAATCGTGCACCGCTGCCATCTTCCCCTTCAAGACCTCCGGCTTGGATTGACGGAAGACCTCCGCCGCGGATTCGGGGGGGGGTTTAGTGAGCATCGCTCGTTTGAAGGACGACATTTTGGTCTTTGGGGGCGCTTCCCCCTTTTGGAGATGCGCGGCACGTTTACTTGCCATTCTATCTCCTATACAAAGGACACTTGGCCAAGGTAGTGCGGAGGGCATCCTGAAGACAAACACTCAGAAGACGTTCAGAAGTCACTCAGAAGACACGCGGAAGACATCTCCCGACATCTTCCGGACGTCTTCTTGACTGTGCTTGCGGAAGATACCCCAGATACCTTCTGTACATCTTCCGAACACCTTCGGGGAATATATGTCTTCCTGAACCCAGAAGAGGTGCGGAAGACACGCGGAAGACACGCGGAAGACGCGCAGAAGACACGCGGAAGACATTTTTTTGACATCTTCCGGACGTCTTCTTGACTGTGTTTGCGGAAGATACCCCAGATATCTTCTGTACATCTTCCGGTTGTCTTAGAGATGTCTTTGAGGAAGACATGTCTTCTGGAAATCTGCAACTTGTAGAAGTTCCCGAACGTCTTAACACCCCTCTTAGGGGCGTCTTCCTCATTTTTTTGACGATCTTCTACGCGTCTTCTAATGTCTACCTAGCCCTAGGTAGACATTAGAAGACGCGTAGAAGATCGTCAAAAAAATGAGGAAGACGCCCCTAAGAGGGGTGTTAAGACGTTCGGTGGAACTTCTACAAGTTGCAGATTTCCAGAAGACATGTCTTCCTCAAAGACATCTCTGGAGGGTAACAAGATGCACAGAAGATATCTGGGGTGTCTTCCGAATGTTTTTTGGGTGTTTTTGTATTTTTTGAAAAAAAACTATAAAAAATCGCGAAAAAACAAAAAAACATATAAGGTGCGCAATATTGGGCAAAACCGTACTGTGAAGGTAGAATTGCAAAAAAACAAGTGGTTTGTTCGGGAGAGGGTCAAACGTACCAAGTTACTAAGTTAAAACGGCCGCCTAATTTGGTAGAAGAAACTGCTCTTGTTTTAGAGCACCATCGCTCCTAGCAACGGTCGAAGAGTCGATCACGCGCGCAGCGGACAGTGCAATCTGCGGTCCAGAAAACCCCCCCCGTCTTAATCGGACGGTCTCCATGAGTTACAGAAACTTAAAATGGCATGAAGGCGTGGGTGGGCACCCACGACGCCCCTTGTGCACTAGCGGCGTCGTTGGCGGTAATCGCCTCATATCGCTAGAACACAAGGGGTATCGTGGATGCCCATGCCTCCAAGGGGATTCGAACCCCTCACCCTCGCGCGAGACGCGTTCGGCTTACCATATTTGACCACTCGGCCATGCACCCACGATGATGGAAACTCGCTGCACGGCAAAAGTTATATTCAATAAAATCGCGTTTCCCTACAGAGAGTCCTCGATTTTCCCGTAAAAAACCATCTAGAGTTCACTCGACCGATCCGACGCGATAGGTAAAGGGGCTCGCTGATCGACGGCCCTGTTTGAACGTTGGTGTCGTTTCGATACCGGTACGATCACCGGGGTACGGAACAGGATGCGTCAGAGACACGCGAAAGACCTTCTACCCGTCTTCCAGGCATCTTTGCGGCGCTAAAAAGTACCCGTTAACGATACTTCCAGCACAGTTTGACTTTTTAAAGAACTCAGAAAACAAAATGTCTAATTCCTTGAAACGAAAGAATGCCAGCGGGGTGAAGGAGGGTGACCTCCGGGAGAAGTTTGAGTCGTTCGTCGCGGCGGTGGGAGGCAACGCCAGCGACGAAAACTTCATCAAGTGGCTCGTAGCAAGGGATGGGGAGGAGGGGAGCGGAGGCGGTGGGGGAAACCAACGCGGGGAGTCCAAGAAGAAGTTGTCCAAGACGGGCGGGCTCCACTTCCAAGCGGACTTCACCCGCATCATGGTGGAGCGGATTTGCGACGGGCGGCTGGACCCGCTGCTTAACGTAACGGACCAAGCGTTTGCGGCTACGGCCTTCAGGGAGGAAGTCCTGGCCTGCAGCGACGACTACGATGTTCGTGATGTGAGCAGGCGCCTCAGGAACATGATTTGCGATTTTAGAATATTTTGGAGGTATGGGGTGTATACCTGTGTGTCGGGGAGGGGCACCGAAAAGGGAAAGTGGGTTTGGCAAGCCTCCCGGACCGCCCACCCATACTACCGCAAGCACACGGACGCCATTCAGGCGTTGGTCATTGAGACCGACGCCCGAACCAAGTACCCAACGCACGAGGAAAAAAAGGCAGCGTTGCTCAGCATCGACGGGTTGGTGCTGCACGAGCTGCCCGCCAAGGCCTTGGACGCCTTGGACGGTGAGGCGAAGGATGAGATGGGTACGTTAATTTGCTTAATTAATTTCTGTTTCACCTGTTTTGTTGTCTCACCAAGAAGACGTCACCAGGACACCTCAGAGACGTTTTGAGAGTATTCTGCACGTCTTCCTTAGTTAATAGGGCTTAGCTAATAGGCAAGTATGACTGACTGTCTTCTGAGTGTCTTCTGAGTGTCTTCTGAGTGTCTTCTGAGTGTCTTCTTGTATAACATACTAACATATGCCTGTTTCAGTGGCGGCATGCTTGCAGCTCGAGTTGGAGTCAAAGACGCAGATCGAGGAGCCGGAAAAAAAGGCGGGCAGCTCTAAGGTTAGGAAGGTGGCGGAGGCGGTGGCGGAGGACAACAAGGCGAAGGGGAAGGCGGCATCGGTGGACCCGAAGGGGAAGGCGGTGGCGGAGGACCCGAAGGGGAAGAAGAAGGCGGTGGCGGAGGATGCTGAAGAGGGGTTTGAGGTGGGTAGCCACGTGGTATTGTACTGCGTGGCCGAGTCTCTGGTGAACGATCCGGAGATACTCCCCACGGGGTTCTACCACGAGAAGGGGAAGTCCGCGATATGGACCGCGGACATGCCCCTTCTCACGGGGGTGATAACGCACCCACCCAATTCAAAGGATGTGGCCGCCCATGGCTTGAAGTCGGGTACAGCGAAAAAGAAGTCGGTCACCGCCCTTCACTTGAATGGCGAGTATGTTGGCATCAAGGTATGGTTCTGCAAGCACAACCCTTAGAATACACGATATCCAGAAGATATCACATATGTCTTCTGGGTATCTTCCGCACGTCTTCTGGATATGTATTTAGTTTCTTTAATTACGTAAGTGACATTTGCAGCTGATCGTAAACTTTTGTGTGACTGCACCCAGGTGCTCTCTTTGGCCGTAGACAAGGACGACGTTGGCTTTGACAACGCCCCGTTGCTCTTGGGCGCCTGGCAAAATGGCATGGAAATGGCCTTTGTCGGGTTGGAGAAGTTGTACGGCAAGGGCCTCAAGGCGAACGACAAGATCGCCGGGCCGGGTGGCCTCGGGTCCCAACTTCTCACTGCGATGGAGGAGAAGACGTACCCCTTCGGGGACAAGTCAAAGTGGGGCCTGGTGGTTCCCATCAGCCACCTCCGCCCCATCTTCAAGGAGAACTTGCATCGGGCATACGAAACCACCAGCTCCGAAGCGGGGTCTCCGAAGGAAATCCTTTCTAGTGCTAGTAGTGAAGACGGTTCTGATGATTGAAACTGTAAATATGTAAATAAATAGCTTTGTAAAAAAACCTTCTTCTTTGTTCCATTTGTATCATCCTGCCAACGAACTGCATGCGTGTAACCTGGACGCATACGTATAGCGACTTTTGGTAGAGTTACAGAAGACGTCCGGAAGATGTCTTCTTGACGTCTTCTGCACATCTTCTGGGTTCCGGAAGACGTCTTCTGCACATCTTCTGGATCCCAGAAGATGTGCAGAAGATGTCCGGAAGACATCTTCTGGACGTCTTCTAATGTCTGTATAATGATATGTATATATATAATAAGACGTCCAGAAGACGTCCCGAAGATATCTTCTGAACGTCTTCTGCATGACTTCTGTACATCTTCTGGATTCCGGAAGATGTCTTCTATACGTCTTCTGGATTCCAGAAGACATCTAGAAGACGTCTTCTACGCGACTTCTAATGTCTACCATCTTCTGAGTTCTGGAAGACGTCCAGAAGATCTTCCGGGAAGACGTACAGAAGACACCAAAAAGATATCAAGAAGACATCTTCCGGAATTCAGAAGATGTACAGAAGTCATACAGAAGACGTCCATAAGATAACTTCTGGACGTCTTCCCGGAAGATCTTCTGAACGTCTTCTGGAAACCAGAAGATGGTAGACATTAGA
>LGRX02029166.1:0-26060 GCA_001247695.2 Cymbomonas tetramitiformis | reverse complement strand
TAAATGCCAATGATTGAATTGGCACTTCGCCTTCCCTCGCTTTGCACTCGGGGTGGCTTCGGCATTCCGGGTGTCGTCCGCACCCTCGGCATTCACCGCACCGCACCGATCCTCACCTCCCTCCCAACGGCATGCCCCGCACCTTGGACAGTGGTCAAAGTCCGCGAATTGTTTTTCGAACATCACGCACGCATGCGGGCAAAGGTCCACCACTAGGAGTGGGATATCCATGACCTTAAACCGAGCAATGCTTTGTTTGAAGGAGTCGGGCAAATTAGAAAACACGTCCGGGTGATTAGTTTTCAAAATGTGCAGCAGTTGCCCAAAGGATTCTTGAGTCATATTGCCATCCAGATTCCACTCCAATAAGTCGAGTAGGGTATCCTCGGAGCTCGTCGCTGCGGTCTGTCATCGAAGGATAAAACGGAAGACGTCAGGAAGACGCACGGAAGACGTCCTATGTAACTTCCGGGCGTGTTCCGGGTACAAAAGACATCACACTATATACAATTTTCAATTCTGAGCAAAATAATCAAACAGCGAACGTTACCTCCATATCAGCCAAGTTCTCCAACGACTTTAATTTTCCTTCGATTTCTTCCGTCACCTTTCTAGCAAGTTCCGGGTCGACATGGTCGAGTAATTCGTCGAGCTCTTCTTGAACGGCTTCCGGGTCCGGCAAGTTTCCATCGGCATCGGCATCGTCAAGGGAACCGGAATCGGCATCTTCCTGCCAACCACAATCACTTTCAATGGGCACGAGATACATACGTGCCAATTGTGAAGGACGACTGCATTACCTATCAGGAGTAACCGATTTTGATATGTACCTTCATTCTCATGAAGACATGCGGATGATACCTGGAAGACCTTTCGCACGTCTTCCGGGTACCTTCCGCGAGGGTTACCTGAGAATGATAGTCTTTCTACCCGGATTTGCACACCTGATCCGACTCCTCGCCATCGGGATGTTGCTCATCGTCGTCCACAGCCTCTTCCGGAAGCGTCGAAAGGCATACAATCTGTTTGAACATAGTCCTATGTCGAGACCGTGTCCTCATGGTGACGAAGCGCATGGATGAGTGACACGCGCCACAATCACACACCACCATCCCGGGCCCGCGGTTGGACGTGATACCAACGGCGGCCCCGTCATCTTCTTGCGTCTCACCCGCCAACTCGACGGGCGTGGGAGGCATGTTGCGGTGTGCTACGGGGCCTTTCATCCGCCTGCGCAAGCATGTCACACGGATCCGCCGGGAATAAGCTTGACCGGAATGAGCCCGGAAGATGCGCAGAAGACGCTCGGGACGTCTTCGGAACGACTTCCGACGGAGCGTGCAGGCATACATCTTTCATGGAGATACGGGCATGCCGTGCCAACCGGTTCGCTCCTTCGTGTTGGCCTCTCCGGGGGGAGGGGGTCACGGTTGGACGTGATACCAACGGCGGCCCCGTCATCTTCTTGCGTCTCACCCGCCAACTCGACGGGCGTGGGAGGCATGTTACGGTGTGCTACGGGGCCTTTCATCCGCCTGCGCAAGCATGTCACACGCATCCGCCGGGAATAAGCTTGACCGGAATGAGCCCGGAAGATGCGCGGGAGACGCTCGGGACGTCTTCGAAACGACTTCCGACGGAGCGTGCAGGCATACATCTTTCATGGAGATACGGGCATGCCGTGCCAACCGGTTCGCACCTTCGTGTTGGCCTCTCCGGGGGAGGGGGTCACGGTTGGACGTGGTACCAACGGCGGCCCCGTCATCTTCTTGCGTCTCACCCGCCAACTCGACGGGTGTGGGAGGCATGTTGCGGTGTGCTACGGGGCCTTTCATCCGCCTGCGCAAGCATGTCACACGCATCCGCCGGGAATAAGCTTGACCGGAATGAGCCCGGAAGATGCGCGGAAGACGCTCGGGACGTCTTCGAAACGACTTCCGACGGAGCGTGCAGGCATACATCTTTCATGGAGATACGGGCATGCCGTGCCAACCGGTTCGCACCTTCGTGTTGGCCTCTCCGGGGGGAGGGGGTCACGGTTGGACGTGATACCAACGGCGGCCCCGTCATCTTCTTGCGTCTCACCCGCCAACTCGACGGGCGTGCGTGGGAGGCATGTTGCGGTGTGCTACGGGGCCTTTCATCCGCCTGCGCAAGCATGTCACACGCATCCACCGGGAATAAGCTTGACCGGAATGGTCCCGGAAGATGCACAGAAGACGCTCGGGACGTCTTCGGAACGACTTCCGACGGAGCGTGCAGGCATACATCTTTCATGGAGATACGGGCATGCCGTGCCAACCGGTTCGCACCTTCGTGTTGGCATCTCCGGGGGGAGGGGGTCACGGTTGGACGTGATACCACCGGCGGCCCCGTCATCTTCTTGCGTCTCACCCGCCAACTCGACGGGCGTGGGAGGCATGTTGCGGTGTGCTACGGGGCCTTTCATCCGCCTGCGCAAGCATGTCACACGCATCCGCCGGGAATAAGCTTGACCGGAATGAGCCCGGAAGATGCACATAAGACGCTCGAGACGTCTTCGGAACGACTTCCGACGGAGCGTGCAGGCATACATATTTCATGGAGATACGGGCATGCCGTGCCAACCGGTTCGCACCTTCGTGTTGGCCTCTCCGGGGGGAGGGGGTCACGGTTGGACGTGGTACCAACGGCGGCCCCGTCATCTTCTTGCGTCTCACCCGCCAACTCGACGGGCGTGGGAGGCATGTTGCGGTGTGCTACGGGGCCTTTCATCCGCCTGCGCAAGCATGTCACACGCATCCGCCGGGAATAAGCTTGACCGGAATGAGCCCGGAAGATGCGCGGAAGACTCTCGGGACGTCTTCGGAACAACTTCCGACGGAGCGTGCAGGCATACATCTTTCATGGAGATACGGGCATGCCGTGCCAACCGGTTCGCACCTTCGTGTTGGCATCTCCGGGGGAGGGTCCTCGGGCTCATGGACTTCGGTATAGGTCATGTCCACAACTTCATCCATTGGGGCCGGAGGTGAAGGTGTAAGCCTTTGCGGATTCATCCGCCTATCCCCATCACTCACAAGCTCCGGAGGACGATGATATGGTTCGCCCGATGCGATTGCATCCCGTATCTTCAACACCATTCCTTGGAGATTGATGCCAATGGGAGGCTCAAGCAGCCACTTATGTTGTCGAAAGTGCACCGTGCCCGGATCATCGGCCAAGTCCAATGGATCGGAGAAAATGTCCTCCCACGTATGCTCCTTAAAGCCCGGTTCATGCAAGTCTGAAATTGCTTGCACATAGCCAAAAAACTCTTGAACCGAGAAAAGCACATTAGTGGGCTCGGCTAAGCCGAAAGGTGGCCGGTTGCTTTGACGCGGCACGCAAATACGAACCGCGTCCTCATGATCTTCAGCCCTGCGAAAACATTGTGATGGTGAATTCATAGAAGACACGTGGAAGACGTCCGGAAGTCGCGCAGAAGATGCTCCACACATCTTCGGTTGTATGCATTCCAAACTGCATAAATGTGCATGATAGATGCATGTGGGTTATGGAGACAAGCAAGCACCTTGTTGCAGGGGAATGCTCATGAATGTAGACGGATTCCCCGAGCCATGCCGTCATCTCATGATCCAGCTCGCGGGATGGCGACACCGTAGACAACCAATCGTGCACCGCTGCCATCTTCCCCTTCAAGACCTCCGGCTTGGATTGACGGAAGACCTCCGCCGCGGATTCGGGGGGGGGGTTTAGTGAGCATCGCTCGTTTGAAGGACGACATTTTGGTCTTTGGGGGCGCTTCCCCCTTTTGGAGATGCGCGGCACGTTTACTTGCCATTCTATCTCCTATACAAAGGACACTTGGCCAAGGTAGTGCGGAGGGCATCCTGAAGACAAACACTCAGAAGACGTTCAGAAGTCACTCAGAAGACACGCGGAAGACATCTCCCGACATCTTCCGGACGTCTTCTTGACTGTGCTTGCGGAAGATACCCCAGATACCTTCTGTACATCTTCCGAACACCTTCGGGGAATATATGTCTTCCTGAACCCAGAAGAGGTGCGGAAGACACGCGGAAGACACGTGGAAGACACGCAGAAGACACGCGGAAGACATTTTTTTGACATCTTCCGGACGTCTTCTTGACTGTGTTTGCGGAAGATACCCCAGATATCTTCTGTACATCTTCCGGTTGTCTTAGAGATGTCTTTGAGGAAGACATGTCTTCTGGAAATCTGCAACTTGTAGAAGTTCTTAACACATTTTTTTGACGATCTTCTACGCGTCTTCTAATGTCTACCTGCTAGGTAGACATTAGAAGACGCGTAGAAGATCGTCAAAAAAATGAGGAAGACGCCCCTAAGAGGGGTGTTAAGACGTTTGGTGGAACTTCTACAAGTTGCAGATTTCCAGAAGACATGTCTTCCCAAAGACATCTCTGGAGGGTAACAAGATGCACAGAAGATATCTGGGGTGTCTTCCGAATGTTTTTTGGGTGTTTTTGTATTTTTTGAAAAAAACTATAAAAAATCGCGAAAAAACAAAAAAACATATAAGGTGCGCAATATTGGGCAAAACCGTACTGTGAAGGTAGAATTGCAAAAAAACAAGTGGTTTGTTCGGGAGAGGGTCAAACGTACCAAGTTACTAAGTTAAAACGGCCGCCTAATTTGGTAGAAGAAACTGCTCTTGTTTTAGAGCACCATCGCTCCTAGCAACGGTCGAAGAGTCGATCACGCGCGCAGCGGACAGTGCAATCTGCGGTCCAGAAAAACCCCCCCGTCTTAATCGGACGGTCTCCATGAGTTACAGAAACTTAAAATGGCATGAAGGCGTGGGTGGGCACCCACGACGCCCCTTGTGCACTAGCGGCGTCGTTGGCGGTAATCGCCTCATATCGCTAGAACACAAGGGGTATCGTGGATGCCCATGCCTCCAAGGGGATTCGAACCCCTCACCCTCGCGCGAGACGCGTTCGGCTTACCATATTTGACCACTCGGCCATGCACCCACGATGATGGAAACTCGCTGCACGGCAAAAGTTATATTCAATAAAATCGCGTTTCCCTACAGAGAGTCCTCGATTTTCCCGTAAAAAACCATCTAGAGTTCACTCGACCGATCCGACGCGATAGGTAAAGTGGCTCGCTGATCGACGGCCCTGTTTGAACGTTGGTGTCGTTTCGATACCGGTACGATCACCGGGGTACGGAACAGGATGCGTCAGAGACACGCGAAAGACCTTCTACCCGTCTTCCAGGCATCTTTGCGGCGCTAAAAAGTACCCGTTAACGATACTTCCAGCACAGTTTGACTTTTTAAAGAACTCAGAAAACAAAATGTCTAATTCCTTGAAACGAAAGAATGCCAGCGGGGTGAAGGAGGGTGACCTCCGGGAGAAGTTTGAGTCGTTCGTCGCGGCGGTGGGAGGCACCGCCAGCGACGAAAACTTCATCAAGTGGCTCGTAGCAAGGGATGGGGAGGAGGGGAGCGGAGGCGGTGGGGGAAACCAACGCGGGGAGTCCAAGAAGAAGTTGTCCAAGACGGGCGGGCTCCACTTCCAAGCGGACTTCACCCGCATCATGGTGGAGCGGATTTGCGACGGGCGGCTGGACCCGCTGCTTAACGTAACGGACCAAGCGTTTGCGGCTACGGCCTTCAGGGAGGAAGTCCTGGCCTGCAGCGACGACTACGATGTTCGTGATGTGAGCAGGCGCCTCAGGAACATGATTTGCGATTTTAGAATATTTTGGAGGTATGGGGTGTATACCTGTGTGTCGGGGAGGGGCACCGAAAAGGGAAAGTGGGTTTGGCAAGCCTCCCGGACCGCCCACCCATACTACCGCAAGCACACGGACGCCATTCAGGCGTTGGTCATTGAGACCGACGCCCGAACCAAGTACCCAACGCACGAGGAAAAAAAGGCAGCGTTGCTCAGCATCGACGGGTTGGTGCTGCACGAGCTGCCCGCCAAGGCCTTGGACGCCTTGGACGGTGAGGCGAAGGATGAGATGGGTACGTTAATTTGCTTAATTAATTTCTGTTTCACCTGTTTTGTTGTCTCACCAAGAAGACGTCACCAGGACACCTCAGAGACGTTTTGAGAGTATTCTGCACGTCTTCCTTAGTTAATAGGGCTTAGCTAATAGGCAAGTATGACTGACTGACTGTCTTCTGAGTGTCTTCTGAGTGTCTTCTTGTATAACATACTAACATATGCCTGTTTCAGTGGCGGCATGCTTGCAGCTCGAGTTGGAGTCAAAGACGCAGATCGAGGAGCCGGAAAAAAAGGCGGGCAGCTCTAAGGTTAGGAAGGTGGCGGAGGCGGTGGCGGAGGACAACAAGGCGAAGGGGAAGGCGGCATCGGTGGACCCGAAGGGGAAGGCGGTGGCGGAGGACCCGAAGGGGAAGAAGAAGGCGGTGGCGGAGGATGCTGAAGAGGGGTTTGAGGTGGGTAGCCACGTGGTATTGTACTGCGTGGCCGAGTCTCTGGTGAACGATCCGGAGATACTCCCCACGGGGTTCTACCACGAGAAGGGGAAGTCCGCGATATGGACCGCGGACATGCCCCTTCTCACGGGGGTGATAACGCACCCACCCAATTCAAAGGATGTGGCCGCCCATGGCTTGAAGTCGGGTACAGCGAAAAAGAAGTCGGTCACCGCCCTTCACTTGAATGGCGAGTATGTTGGCATCAAGGTATGGTTCTGCAAGCACAACCCTTAGAATACACGATATCCAGAAGATATCACATATGTCTTCTGGGTATCTTCCGCACGTCTTCTGGATATGTATTTAGTTTCTTTAATTACGTAAGTGACATTTGCAGCTGATCGTAAACTTTTGTGTGACTGCACCCAGGTGCTCTCTTTGGCCGTAGACAAGGACGACGTTGGCTTTGACAACGCCCCGTTGCTCTTGGGCGCCTGGCAAAATGGCATGGAAATGGCCTTTGTCGGGTTGGAGAAGTTGTACGGCAAGGGCCTCAAGGCGAACGACAAGATCGCCGGGCCGGGTGGCCTCGGGTCCCAACTTCTCACTGCGATGGAGGAGAAGACGTACCCCTTCGGGGACAAGTCAAAGTGGGGCCTGGTGGTTCCCATCAGCCACCTCCGCCCCATCTTCAAGGAGAACTTGCATCGGGCATACGAAACCACCAGCTCCGAAGCGGGGTCTCCGAAGGAAATCCTTTCTAGTGCTAGTAGTGAAGACGGTTCTGATGATTGAAACTGTAAATATGTAAATAAATAGCTTTGTAAAAAAACCTTCTTCTTTGTTCCATTTGTATCATCCTGCCAACGAACTGCATGCGTGTAACCTGGACGCATACGTATAGCGACTTTTGGTAGAGTTACAGAAGACGTCCGGAAGATGTCTTCTTGACGTCTTCTGCACATCTTCTGGGTTCCGGAAGACGTCTTCTGCACATCTTCTGGATCCCAGAAGATGTGCAGAAGATGTCCGGAAGACATCTTCTGGACGTCTTCTAATGTCTGTATAATGATATGTATATATATAATAAGACGTCCAGAAGACGTCCCGAAGATATCTTCTGAACGTCTTCTGCATGACTTCTGTACATCTTCTGGATTCCGGAAGATGTCTTCTATACGTCTTCTGGATTCCAGAAGACATCTAGAAGACGTCTTCTACGCGACTTCTAATGTCTACCATCTTCTGAGTTCTGGAAGACGTCCAGAAGATCTTCCGGGAAGACGTACAGAAGACACCTAAAAGATATCAAGAAGACATCTTCCGGAATTCAGAAGATGTACAGAAGTCATACAGAAGACGTCCATAAGATAACTTCTGGACGTCTTCCCGGAAGATCTTCTGAACGTCTTCTGGAAACCAGAAGATGGTAGACATTAGAATGCGCGCAGAAGACGTCTTCTGGACGTCTTCTGGGTGTCTTCTGGACCCAGAAGACGTCTCAGAAGACGTTCAGAAGACGTTCAGAAGACGTTCAGAAGACGCGTCTTCTGGTTTTCCCAGAATGTAGGGAGGGATACCGCACTCTCAGGACTTTGTGCCTATTCTACGAAAGGTGGGTTTACACACCGTAAGGACCCCTTACGGTGGGTTACCCAACCCTAAGTAAAACGATTATTTCAGCCCCTAAACTGACCCCCCGGTCATGTTCATGGTGGCAGGATGACTTTAGACACTCCCAAGAGGCATCCGCGAAGAATTATATCGGATGTATCCGGGTTTGTTAACCTGAAACCCCAAACCCAAACCGGCAAACCAATTATCGCATATAAATCGTGTCATGTAGCGTAATAAACCGTCATACCACCCTCACTTCGCTTGATATTTTGAGGGTCAAGATGACCTCGAATGAAAATTTTGACAAGACACTACAGAAAGAGCAGCTCGAGAACTTGACAACATGGGTCTCCAATTTTCCAAAGGGCCATCGAGGAAGGCCACATATCTACCAATATACCAAATTATGTGGTAACCCACCGTAAGCCTATATGATCGGAACCCGCTACACCCCCCCACTTCGCGAGCGCATTACACACATGGGGCACATCGCATCCATCCATAGTATGTTCCTCAGCTTTCATTCAACTCATACACTGTCTGAAAATCGATAGGTTTGACACCGTAGACCTCATAACGCCACCACTAGAGGCCGCCGAAAATTCCTCTTACGGCGGGTTAACCCACCGTAAGATTAGTAGAATAGGCATTTGTCCCCTTTGCTAGCGTAAATGTTTTATTATTATTATTATTCATCGTTGATCACGGAAAGCTCTCCCGGGTGATGTGACTCGCGAACAGAGTCAATCGAGCACAAATTAAGGGAGGGTTCAGAGCATGCCGGCAATACCTGGTCCACAAAAGTGACACGGAGAGGTTCCTCGAAAGGAGACTCGATATGTGCACATATTGAAAGGGTTGGTGCGCACCTTGATACCGATGAGCCCCTCGGTGAGGGGGAAATCGGGGCCATCCATGATGTGGTTGGGGAGAATATCCCCAACCGCATTCGCCACCACCAACCCGGCGAACAGCCCGACGTTGGCCTTCAATCGGCCGGTGTTCGTCACGAGTCCGCCTTTGTCGGGACGGAGCGAACTCTTCATCGCTTCGTACTCCGTTTGAGCCCCCGCGTACACCACCACCTCTTTCCCCACCTTGAAGATGTCTTCAACATTGGGGGCTTCGGGCTTGGCAAGCTTGGCGGGCTTGGCCGGTGACGGGGCCGGTGACGCGGCCGCCTTGGCCTTGCCCTTTGCGGATGCGGAGGCGGGGCCCTCCGAGGCCTTGGCCTTGCCCTTTGCGGATGCGGATGCGGAGGCGGGTGCTTTTTTGGCCTTGGCCTCCACCTCCTTTTTCTTGGCATCCGCCTCCAGGCGGTCAGCCTCCTCCTCGTCGTCCTTGTCGGGGGCGTTGTGGTCGTAGAGATAGGCGACTGCAAACAAAAAATGCTATCAACCGTAAGTTTTATGTCGTATGTGTACAGTATGTTACAGGTATGTTACAGGTATGTTGCAGGTATATTACATACATATTGCAGGCATATTGTTGCCCTACCTTTCAGAAAGGTGCACAAGTATGCTGAGTATGCTCAAGGTGTGCTGTGGCATGCTTCACATATACTGCGAGCGTGTGTCAAGTGTATTAGAGGGTGGGAACGTACCCAGCCGCTGTCTTGCCTCCCCTTGCAAGCACTCCACCTTGCTGTTAGGCCCCTCCTCCAATTCGAATTCGGGGAGGGCTTTGAGCACCTCCATCTTCTTGGCGATTTGCCGCACCGGGCATGTGGTAGGGACCCCCTCCTCCATACACGTGGTGTACGGATGTAGCTTTTGGGGGTCCACCCACGTACACATTCCGGTTTTCGTGTCGGTCGCCCACCGGCCGCACTTCCAAAGATATCGGTTGTTGTTCACGATCGAACGGGCTTTCGCCCGCACGAAGGAGTTAGTGGGCGCGGTCGCCCACTTGCAGCGGTTTTGTACCGCGGTGACGTACTTCGACACCGCGGACTCTTGCTTCGGCACGTGAAGTAGGGGCTCAAGACGCCCGTCCTTCACGCGCAATTCTGCAAGTAATTCTCCCCAAACCCTTCCCAAATCAATATTTTTTCATGCAACGAAGGAACCAAGTTAACCCCTAAACCGTCATAACTATTTTTGGTTTTGGTTGAAGTCAATGTTTTCCATATACCCGCCGCATGCGAAGGCCGATTTGCGTTTTGAGCATACCCCTTGAAACGTATTTCAAAGGCGCATCGTACTGCATTGTTCAAAATTGAGCATCGAGTGAAAGTGCGATGTCACCAATGAATGTATATCTCACGCATTGCGGCGCTGAATGCGTATTCACTGCCCCGTGTAAACCCTAATCATGACCCTAGCATGTTTTGCATAACGCCTAGCTATGTGTTGAAGATGTAACGTGACCTAAATAGGGTTGAACATGCGTATTTATACGCGCAAACCATAACCGTGTGTTGTGTCAAACGATTTTCACACTCTTCATCGTTCGAGCTTGGAAGCAAACGAAGCCGCATGCTTAGTACGTACCAAACTCCTCGTGACATGCTTTAATTAGTTGAGCTTCGAACGCGCTTCGAGCCCCCTTGCGCCTTTTTTTGCTCCCTTCCCCCCCTCCCTCCTCATCGTCCTCGTCGTCTTCCTTCGCCCTTTTCTTGCCTTTGTCGAGGAAAGCCAATGGGATTTCCTCGATCCCTTTGGGCTCGCTAGGTGTCCCCTTTGCCCTCACCTTCGCAACGTAGTCAACGAAGCCCTCGTGCGTATGCTCAACGCCAAACAGCTCGCAGCTTTCTACATACTCAGCGTGCAACTCTTTGACTGACATTTTTCTTACACCTCTGCTGGCTTTTCTTACACCTCTGCTGGCTTTGTTTACACCTCTGCTGGCTGGTGCTGGAACGTGCTGGAAGGGCGGCTGCTGGAACGTCAACGTGCTTCCAGGAGGCCTTCCGTACGTTGCCGTGATGCGATGGGTGTTACCATGCATCGTGCACGCATGTTGGCCGCATGTATCGGGCGCATTGCACCTGCGACGACCGACCGTTAGGAAATGCATTTTGAAATTTCGTCCATCGTGCATCTCGATTGTCATCGCGCTCTTTTTCTTTTTTTTTGGGGGGGGGAACGTCTAACCCGATTTTTTATTTGTGTTCATTACTGTACTGTAACCCAGTACGCAACATCTTTTCAATCACGTTGTCACAATGGTCTAGTGGTTGGCCGTCGGTCTTCAAAGCCTGCGGTAGTGGGTTCGAGTCCCACTGGAGGTATACCCCTTGTCTGCGAGGAGTTGAGCTCCTCCTCGCTGGCGAAGTGTACCACCTCCATCTAAAGGTCAATGACAACCTTTTTTTTCCAGGCCATCTCAGGGGTCATTTTGGGGGTACTTCTTGAGTTACGAATTCGGCCGTTCGATTCACGAACGAGGGGTGCAGATTCTCCTAAAAATTAAAATTCCAAAATTGTTTCCCCGAAAATCGTTCAATCTGTTCAATACTACTGCAATACGTGAGGGCTCATTCTAATACGCGACCGCTTGCAGGCGTATTGAAATGGCGTATTGGAGATGGGTCGAAAAAGTGCCAAGTCAGTTTTGCGAAGATCCGTCTGACGTGGCACTGGCAAAGCTGACATCAGCAGTTTTCAATACATCTCCAATACGCCATTTCAATACGCCTGCAAGCGGTCGCGTATTAGAATGAGCCCTCACGTATTGAAGTAGTATTGAACAGATTCTCCTCTAAAAAGTTTTTTAAATTTTTGTAAAGGTCAATATGCGTGCAACCGCGTGCAACCGCGTGCAACCGCCTGCAGGGCTCAAGGCAGGGATCACTTCAATACGTGAGGGCTCACTTCAATACGTGAGGGCGCACTTCAATACGTGAGGGCTCAAGACCTTGAGCCCTGCCTTTAGCCCCCCCTTTCAGTATGCTGCGGAAGTGTTGAAGTGAGCCCTAAAAAAGTTGAAAAAACATGTTCTTCAATTCTGGTGAGACTTGTTATATGGACTCAGGAGCTATATTTTGCGACATAGCTTGTGTGCGTTTTTGTGGGGGGGGTCCGAAAACCTACTTTTGGGTTATTGCTTTACTTGAAAGTTCCTTCAGCATATCGTCAATATGTCCGCAGTATATGTCCAACATATTACAGCATAGTTGCAGTACATTTTCGAAGGGTGATGGGCGTGGTAAAGGGGACTTCAATGCAGTATGGTCCGAGGAGATCAAATTGTTCATGGTGAAAAGCGACCTCGCCATGAACGATCCCCTCAATCATCATCACCAAGTGATGCGGAGCGACATCGAACCGGCTTGCCTTCGGCTAGAGCCGCCGCCCTCGTCCAAGGGAAGGCGGCCCCCCCCGTACAACAATCTTCGTTAGCCAAGCGCGCGATGAGAAATCCCGCGCAAGGCGGGTGCTTAGCCGATCGAGAGCCGATCAAACCTTCCAATGCTCAGGAGGGTACATCGCTCAAACCCCCTCCCAATATCAAGCTCATATTCCCGGAAGGTTGGAGTACCGCGGAAGGCTTCCGCGACCCGGAGTATGAAACGATTACGAAGAAGGAACGCCTTTTGGCGTGGATTGCGCCTCCACATCTTCCAATATCTACGAGGGAACTGGAGTTGTCCGCGAGGTAGCACCCTTTCTCTTTCTTCTCGACGTTGAGGTTGTGTCTTTCTTGCTTCACAGGACTCTTTGCTACATGTATGCAACATGGTTACCATATGTTGCATACATATTGAGATTATATTGTAGGGATCCTGGAACACATTGCAGGAAAGTCGATGCGCACTATGTGGAAGTGGACACGGTATGGCATCATCATAAGTGGCTGCCAACGCGACTGCTCCCGCACGATTTCTCCAGATTGGCGCACGATTTATCTCCAGACAATACCGCGTGGCCGACTTGGTTACCACCTTCCGACATCTTGGAGCTAGAACCGGCAACGGTAACCTTTAAGGGGAAATCGTTTCGACTTGTTCCACCGGTGCCTAATTGCTTGCAACGGATTGTCGAAAGGATTCGTGGCATGCAAGAGGCAAGGTAAGGGACTCTCGCGGGGCATGGTTTCCCTCCCACCATTCATCACGTGGCTCGCTGCAATAGTGCTGCAGCACGCTATCGTGATGGTTGCAGCATGTTGATGGGATGTTGAACACATGTTGGGACGATATTGTGCAGAGATGCGGGCGAGGCGCCCCCCGAGGCGCACGAGACCCAAAGCAAGGAGTCCCCCCCGCCGCCCAATGCTGAGGCACCCACGAGCCCTCCACTAGCCGGCGGGAGTGCAAGGTAAGGGACTCTCGTGGGGCATGATTTCCCTCCCACCATTCCTCACGTGGCTCGCTGCAATAGTGCTGCAGTACGCTATCGTGATGGTTGCAGCATGTTGATGGGATGTTGAACACAATTCATGTTGGGACGATATTGTGCAGAGGTGCGGGCGAGGCGCCCCCCGAGGCGCGCGAGGCCCAAAGCAAGGAGTACCCCCCGCCGCCCAATGCTGAGGCACCCACGAGCCCTCCACTAGCCGGCGGGAGTGCAAGGTAAGGGACTCTCGTGGGGCATGATTTCCCTCCCACCATTCCTCACGTGGCTCGCTGCAATAGTGCTGCATTACGCTATCGTGATGGTTGCAGCATGTTGATGGGATGTTGAAAACATGTTGGGATGATATTGTGCAGAGATGCGGTCGAGGCGCCCCCTGAGGCGCACGAGGCCCAAAGCAAGGAGACCCCCCCGCCGCCCAATGCTGAGGCACCCACGAGCCCTCCACTTGCCGGCGGGAGTGCAAGGTAAGGGACTCTCGTGGGGCATGATTTCCCTCCCACCATTCCTCACGTGGCTCGCTGCAATAGTGCGGTAGCACGCTATCGTGATGGTTGCAGCATGTTGATGGGATGTTGAACACATGTTGGGACGATATTGTGCAGAGATGCGGGCGAGGCGCCCCCCGAGGCGCACGAGGCCCAAAGCAAGGAGTCCCCCCCCCCGGCCAATGCTGAGGCACCCACGAGCCCTCCACTAGCCGGCGGGAGTGCAAGGTAAGGGACTCTCGTGGGGCATGGTTTCCCTCCCACCATTCATCACGTGGCTCGCTGCAATAGTGCTGCAGCACGCTATCGTGATGGTTGCAGCATGTTGATGGAATGTAACTGACCCGCTGGATGCGAGCGAGTATTCCCGCTTACCGAAAGCTTTTTCAACAACATGCTGAGTACGACCTGTTCCGGCGGAGGTGCAACCTGCAAGCTCGCACGCATGTACTATCTGTAGTATACCTGCAACATATTGTCAACTTGTTTCTGTATGTTTATCATATATTGTAAGTATACTAAGAATATGTTGTCATCACAGGGAGAATGCCGCGCGCTCTAAACATGCAAATCCACGTTCTAGGTACCGACAAGAGGTGGGTGGCGTGCCCGCGATCGCGTTCGGTCCATTGGAGGACCCTGAAGGATGGCTTGGTCGTCAATACACGGCTTACGAGAAGTCGCTCATGATGGGTCCCGAACCCATGTGTTCCAAGTACAACAAGGTGAACATCGGCGGTGTCTTCTATCGCACTAGAGACGGGGACAAAGGGAAAGTGACAACCCAGTGTTTCGTCCGCGCATCCTTCCCCAAGAATGATGCCGATGCCGATGACGAGTGGGAGGACAGGTACGACCTCAACCACCAGTTTGCATGCTTCTTTGCCTTTTCGTATATCTCTGCAACATATATGCAATACGTCCCCAACATATTGAGGGTATGTTGTACGTATATTACAAAAACATTGAACATTTCGTGCGCAGGTATGGTATCATCAACGCCATTCTGCGGGTTAGCATTGGCGGTGTGCTCTACACTTTTTTAAAGTGTGATTGGCTACCCGTGCCCACGGAAGCTCAGATCGCAAGCTTCAAGCTGAAGAACTCCATCCTCGGCGTGGACAAGGTGTCCAAGGCTTACTACACCTTCAACCCATGGGACACCTCCAAGTACACTATGGACAACCGAGAGCCCTACCTACTGGCCAATCAAGTCCAAGCGCAAGTAGTGATAGTCAAACACCCCTGCATGGATTCAGCGGTGATACTTGATACGAGCGACCGCAATATGGAGAAACTTGCACTCGTTGATAGGCCCGTAGGTAGTGATGGTCACTTTGACACATGCGGGAAGTGTAGAGTCGGTGGCGAGCTCCTTCTGTGTGAGAGGGCAGGCTGCAAAGAGGCTATGCACGTGCGATGCGCAGGGCTCACCGACATCCCCACTGGAATGTGGTACTGCAGAAAGTGTGATGACGCATAGTAGTGCCTCTGTACACATTTGATATACCTGTAATATACCAGATACGTATTGCGGACATATTGTAAGTATTATGCAATATGTGAGCAGCAGGGGGGTCTTACCCCTTTACCCCATGCAGTCATGTGTTGCATAATTCACTCTGATTGTAGACATATTGCACATGTACTAAAGATATTCTGCATGAGGGAATGTTTCAATATGTGTTCAACACATATATTGCAAACGTGTTGAATGATTCATCTGATTGTAGACATATTGCACATGTACTAAAGATATTCAGCATGAGGGAATGTTTCAATATGTGTTCAACACATATATTGCAAACGTGTTGAATGATTCATCTGATTGTAGATGCCTATTCTAAAAATATTACGGTGGGTACACCCACCGTAATGTGAAACTTTGCATGCTCATACCGACAGCGCAAGTAGGTCGCGGGGGTCAAACCTATAGATTTTCTGTGTCCCAAGAGGTTGATTAAAGGCTAGAAAACTTAATTTGCACGACTCCGATAAGTTTTGGCCACATGCCACACCCTTGAAGTTGGAGAAATTACGGTGGGTAGGAATTATCCCTTACGATGGGTATACACAATTAACGTCATTTGTAGACTCCTGGAGCTTGGTATAATATCGAGATACGTATTTTTTCGTTATGTACTTTGATTTTGATATATAACCGACGTAGCTTAGGGTACACATGAGCTGCCACCTCGCGGACCTCCATATATCGCACGTTCAAAATCAGGTGGCATGCACACCAAAAAGATAATATTCACACTGTATTACAAGAATTTTAGTTCTGAGTTTGGGTTTCACTTTTTCTGGCTAATGAGTCATTTCTGGCGCATGTGGAGGCTCCATAGAGGTTCACGGGAGTATCTAGAGCAAGTTCGTCACTGCTCACATGCCGTGATTCGCAGCCAATCAGCGGGAATTATTAATACCCTTCGGGTGGGTATACCCACCGTAAGCACCTCTTACGGTGGGTATACCCACCCTTCGTAGAATAGGCATAGACATATTGCACATGTATTGAACGATTCCTTATGCGTGAATGTTTCAACATGTGTTCAACACATGTTCAAGTACGTGTGTTGCAGGCGGTTGCAGACATATTGAACACCCCTCCAATCGTTTTGCCTTATTTCAATACATCGGGGCCCCAATTCAAAAAGCCCCCCAGAACCGACTTCTGCGATACGCGTCCAAATGCCGTGAAAACTTGTCCCCATAACGCTAGACCCTTCCTTAGATGATACCAAGTGCTAGTGGGTGAGTCTGACACCATTTGGGTGCCCATGCTAGCATACTCATTTTCGCTGTGTCCAGGCTGATCGCGGTTCAATAGTTTGGCCAATATGTTACACGTGTATTGGAATGTCCAGATATTAGCATACCGTCTCCAATATGCCTCCAATATGTCTCCAATACGTGTTCAACACGTGTATTGAACCCGTCTAGAAACGTAGGGGTATAGAGCACATTGCTGGCGAAAAGAATAAGGTTGCAGACGCACTCACGCGTATCTCTGCACTTTTTGAACTTACTGATTGTCTTCATCATATGGACATCAGCGAGGTCATTCCATCTGCAGATCCTACATTCATTGCTCTTATATCTTCTTCATCAGCTCATCAGCTACACGACATCATTATATATATCCGAGTATGATCGTGACACATTTGCACAGACTATTTTGGCTAAGCTGACATCATCGACTTCGTCACAGTCAGTCAGCAGCTACAGCTTCGAGCTCATTCAGGGGTTGATCTATCGTAAGACCATATATGGCAGACAGCTGTACATTCCACCAACAGCTAAAGTCCCCACAGATGACGGTGAGATCACACAACTTCGCCACTACATTCTTCTTCATGAGTGCCACTCAGCCACTATTTCTGGTCATGTAGGCAAAAATCGCATGCTTCATCTTCTGCGTAGCCGGTATTATTGGCCAGGAATGACAACGGCAGCCATCAAGTACATTCGGGAGCGCCCCGTTTGTCAGCGCCAGAAAACGAGGCGACACAAGCCTTATGGTCAGGCACATATACGATATTCCGTGCCTAAGACAAAATGGCTAGATGTATCTCTTGATTGGATCACTGACCTGCCTATCACCACTAATGGGCACGACAGTATATTTGTGGTGATGTGCCAATTCTCTCATCGTTGTCATCTCATTCCCTTCAGCATGACCTGGACAGCTCAACATACTGCTTCTATCTATATGCAGCATATCTTCAAGCTCCATGGTCTTCCGAGGAACATCATCTCAGATCGAGACCCCAGATTCACCTCTACATTCTGGCAGACACTGTGGAAATCTACTGGTACGAGATTGTCCATGACATCGTCACACCATCCACAGTCGAATGCTGCCAATGAGAGGAGCCATGCCTTCATTGAGGACATCCTCAGGTAAATTTCAGATTGTTGATTCATGATTTGATTTCACCATCCTCTGGTTTATAAACTGATTAAGTAGTATTTTTTCATCCTCAGGTGTTGTTGCAATGATACTTCAGCCAATTCGTGGGAGGACAAGTTGCCTTTGGTGGAGTTTGCAATTAACAATACCGTTTCTGCATCAACTGGTTATTCACCATTTTATCTCGACTCGATGGCGCAACCACTTTCGCCTCATGACCTGGTTATCACTATTCCGCCAGAAGCTCCTGTTCCAATACAAAGAGCTATTCGAGATCATTTTGACCAGTACTCGGCTGTTCATGCCAACGCGGTAGACAACATTTCCCGAGCAGCAGAAATTAGCCAAGCCAGATTCAATAAGACTCACATGCCTAAGCAGTTTGCAGTTGGGCAGAAAGTTCTTTTACGGACCGAGTTTATTCAATGGACTGGTTTGACAGAGGCAGGCAGACACTTTAAGCAGCCATATATTGGACCGTTCACCATTTCCAAAGTGCTTAGCCATGGACGTGCATACGAGTTAGATTTCGGAGATCTTGATATCCGTATTCATCCGGTACAACCTGTTTCCAGATTAGAGCTGTACAACGACTCGATCCAAGCACCTTTGCCTCTGCCACAGATGATCACCGAAGAAGGGCAACCACTATTTGAGATATCACATATACTCTCGGATAAGTCCACTAGAGGTGTCAAATACTATTTAGTACGATATGCAGGCTACGGTCCTGAGCATGACACCTGGGTCAAAGCCACCGAGCTGACCAATGCAGCAGACATTATAGCTGCCTATGAAGGCTAAACATTATATTAAGCCTTATGCCCTTACTTCTTGTAATATATACTAATACATGTCGATCATCTATATAACCTTGCTCTTAATGTTTATCATTATGTTGCATTGAAGCGGGAATTGTGAACCAGCGGGATCAGTGCAGGTAGAATAACGCAAATGAACATTGCCAAAACCGAGCAATAGCAACTTCGCGCGGTGCCCATGACTCGCAGCCGTAAAAGACGTCTACCGTAAAGCCATGTTCCGATGCGTGGGTTTCTCCACCACAGGTGTAGGTCCCGTAGTCAAAATCGGATCATCAAGCGGAGGAGCGGCTGAGGTCGGCGGGTCCACAAGAGGCACACCACCAGAGCCAGTGCTGTGTGTAACGGACGGTGTCGGAGAAGCGGGCTTCGGCGTCACCAGTCCACGAAGGTAGCCTTTGGGTTTCGTCGATGATGAGATACGCGACATTGTTGTAAAAAAAAACGGAAAGGTGGTGGGTGGGTAAAAGGTGGGTAGACGTTTCGACAACTCAAAATGAGACAAAACTAGGCGCAAATTGTGGCGCTTGGGTGGGTAAAGCAAGGGTGGGTGCCAGGTAGGTTCGGTAGACCGTCGGGTGGGTGACCAGGTGCGTTCGGTGAGACGGATCTTAATCAAACGAGAATGCCACCACTGAAGTGGTAACAACTCATAACCTTACGGGAAGTGTGATAACGGGTCAGGTGGATATATATATAATGAATATATATATATGTCTGCGGGTCAGGCAAGCACAGGCAGCGGAACTCTCGGAAGTCTAAGATAGATAAAATGGACATATTGTAGGCTTAATTAACTATCGCGGACTGACGGATCGGCAGGTCACGGCAGAGTGACACACGCACTGCACTCCGAGGGGGGAAAGCAGGAGACAGGCCCCCACCTTATAGTGGGGGGGTGAAATCAGTCTCTCCGTGACAAATCCTAGTCGCACCCAAACGCGCAAGTGCGCACCACCTCTTCAAGCGGCTGCTTAGCCAATCATGGCCAAGATAGCAAGTGGAATGAAAACGTGGATGGGGCCACGACCTACCGGAATATCCAAGTACACTAGATATCAGAAAGTCCCGTACTCGTGTGGATAAACTGTATAAGATAAACCCTAAGCTAGATATACCCGGAACGGTCTCGGACGGTCTCGGAGTCTAGCCTACCTGTGACACAGCGTGTGTCACAGTACGAACCTACAGATTAGTCAGCAGTCCAGTGCGGTTGGTCCTAGGGATCTGTTAAAGGGGCCTGACCGGGACTCCCAGTCAGGGCTGCCTATACAGATTTCAACATGCCGCGCGGTGGTCGAAAACGGCATGCACTGCACGACAAGGCGGCACTTTTGACGACTGGTGAACTCGTTGATCTGAACGGCAAGAAGGCGATTTGAGGCAAACACAGAAGCGGCTCAAATATGGTGTGCGATTATATCGCGCTTGTCAGTTACACCACAGTGTCACAAATACAGTCTTAAAATCGGAGACAAATTGCCGTATGACATGACATGACATGACATGACATGACATGACATGACATGACATGACATGACATGACATGACATGACATGACATGACATGACATGACATATGACATGACATGACATATGGCATGACATGACATATGACATGACATGACATGACATGACATGACACCGCATCCGCACCGCCACCGCACCGCACCGCACCGTCGCGTCGCGTGACACGCTTCAAACATCTGCTCTCCAAACTTGTTACTGTTTTTTAATAGGGATAAGTCTACATCGGGGGCCGACATTTCATTTCATTTCATTTAATTCACATCGGGGGCCGATATTTAATCCACATCGGGGCAGACACTGTTTCTTAACCACATCGGGGGCAGACACTTTTTTAATCCACATCGGGGGTAGATACGTCATTTTATGACAAGCCGACATCTCATTTAATCTACATCGGGGGGCGACATCTCATTTTAATCCACATCGGGTGTAGACATCTCATTTTAATCCACATCGGGGGTATGCATTACATTCAACGTAAGGATATAATGTAAACGAAACATAACTATGCAAATCCAACCGGTAGATATGTAAATCATATCGCGATGAAAATATCGACCGGTTGGATTTGCAAAATAGTGTTTTTTGGAGCGTCCAACAGTGAAAAACTGTTTCATTTCGCCAAACAAGACAGTCTTTCATCGTTTGCGGCACCAAAAAACATTATTTCGCAAATCCAACCGGTAGATATGCTTATCGTAATACGAGTTGCATATCTACCGGTTGAATTTGCGTAGTTATGTTTCATTTGCATTATATCGTTGCGTGTGTCTTCTGTCTACGCATGCTATGAAATGTCAACCCCCGATGTGGATTAAAATGAGATGTCTACACCCGATGTGAAACGTTTAGGCTTGTCAGCCCCCGATGTAGATTAAAATCAAATGTCTGCCTCCGATGTGGATTAAAATCAAATGTCTGCCCCCGATGTGGATTAAAAGCAAATGTCGGCCCCCGATGTGGATTAAAATGAAGTGTCTGCCCCGATGGATTAAAATGAGATGTCGGCCCCCGATGTGGATTAAAATGAAATGTCGGCCCCCGATGTAGACTTATCCCTTTTTAATAAGCAAGTGGTAGGGGGCAAGAAAAAAGACAAACGAAAGGGTGCTGTGGCTACTTTTTAGGGACATTAACTTAGCAGCTTCCCTCACCACAGACAAAACATATGCGTAACTCTGATAAAATAAGCTTGCCGCGCTGTTGCAACCATCAGGACTTTGAGAGAAAATCAAATGCGTTAACTGGTTTTGAGTCGTGAAGGTGCATGGCCTTCACCTACGAATCAAAACCACGAAAAGCAAGCCCAGGAGAAGCAAACAGCGTGAAAACCGAGTAGCGAACAGGCTATCCCGTACCAAGTGTTGTCGTAACTTCCAACTCCGTGAGGTGCACCCTTTAGGTGCACAAGATGCCTGGATGGTTGAGGAGAAACCCACCGGTTGCCTTGTTGTCCTGCACAAGCGAATACCTTCGGCGGCTCACGCATTTCCGTTCTATGCTGCTGTTTTTCGTGCTATTTCTTTCCATTGTCCAAGTTCGCGGTCGGGCGTACGAGAATGCTCGGTGGACGCATGCACATTCCGAAACCACAGTAAGCAACTCGGACATCGCGCGGCTTCTCGAGGTCTTCCCCACTTTTAATGACGTGGATGGCGATGGCGATGAATGCCTCACTGCGATAGAATACTTGATGTCGAAAACGATTTTTGAGGTAGGAATCTTCTCCATCTTCTCGTCAACACCAGTGGAGTTTCGCTGACGACAAACTGACCTTTCGGCGCTACAGAGCGCTCTGCTTTTCGAACCCCATCTGTCCAGCCGGATGTTTCCAAAGTGAATTTCCAAAATGAGTTTCCATAGTGATTTCCCAAGTTGTTGCCGCGAAGTAAGGTTCTCCTACGCCAAACCGAGGCTATGATATCAGGGGTTAGCTGGTGCATCGTGCACATCACTATGGCTTTGGATCTCACGCTCGCTTGCAACCCACTGCTCCAGGAACGTATACGGAAGCTGTCCGAGCAGCAGCTGAAGGTGTGTTTATTGCACTCCCCAATGTCTCACTTGCGCAGCACAAAGTCGGGGATAAGGGTTGTTCCTGCGTTGCGAGCGCTAGTGGCTGCCCACGCGCCCACGCTTGCTGAGTGATGAGCAAACGAGGGTACTTTCGTAACAGTATCCACAAGGTTCGCCTCTTCGGTGAAAGGCGACTTCCCTTTCACTAGCTTCAGAAAACGTTCTTTCCTTCCGAATTTCTGAAAGAGCGCCCGCGTCAACTCGTAGGCCGACCGGCACTTGCTTCCAGTCGCCGAGGAAGCTTCACACTCAGACACCCACCTGTCATCCCACTTCCTGCGCGAGAGCTTCGGTAGCGAGCGCTAGCGTGCTGCACCGCGCTTGTGCTGTTCGCGTACTTCACAAGCGCTCTAAGAATAAGTCTGTAGGCTTGCTCGCCCTCATCCTACTGGCGTTGTCCAGGATGATCACCAACGCCAAGCGAGGCTTCACCTCGAAACATACCGGGCCCTCCATGCGCGTTGCAACCTCTCGGGGGACCCTGCATCAATGTCACTGAGATAAATCTCTTCAATGACACGTCAGCCTCTCTCTTTTGCTGACATGTTGCTGAGTGGGACGTCTCTTGAGGGAAGCATTTCAGGAAGATGTGCTGGCAAGTCAGACTCTCGAATCTTTGCCTTCATCTAAGGAAGAGCGTCCATCCGCACAGCTTGTCCACCACGCCGCAAACACTACAGCCTCTGGTATGCTCTGCACTGCCCATCCGTGTAGTGCTGGGTTCAGTGTGCGGTATCTTGTCATGGCCCCACACTGTTCGTACACGCTCCCCTCATTCACTGGGGTGGTGGAGTGCTGCCTTCGATTGGCGTGCTTCACGCCGTTCGGTGTGTGTGTCCTATTTCGGGTGAGCTCACTCGATTATGCCTCACGTTGGTTGCGCTGACTCGATTGCGATGTTGGCACTGTTTGCAGGCCCTCATACTGAGTCGAGGGCTGAGCGAGGCGGTCCTGAGGAGCCTCAACGACGGACGCTGGAAATATCAGCAGAGCCTGGAAGGCCGGGAGGGTCGGAGGCAGCGGGCCTAGGAGAAGGCCGCTCGTCTGTGAATACGGAGCACGCAGCCCCTCGGGTTGTGGTGAGCAATGAAATCCCCAAAGCAAGCTGGATGGCTCAGCGTCCGAGGCCACGTCAGCTTCAAGTTGACGGTGGGGCCTCCTGTCACCTCGCGTGGGAAACCATCCCCAGGTTTCGAATGCTTCGATATTTGGTTTCCCTTAATTATGTTTTTCAGAATTGGTTATTTCCGTGTGGTACGTGGCGCCTTGCGCTCACGATCATTGGCACTTGCAACTTGTGTCATCGATTGCCTAAATCTGCAACCGCGCCGTATCATTGTGCTCGGCATGGCATGAGGGCTGACGCGGCGGTAGAGTATTGTCCTTGGCATGATGTGAGGACGGACATGGCAGTGTAATTATTGACCTGGGCATGGCGCGAGGGCTGACATGGCAGTGTAATTATCGTCCTGGGCACGATGCGAAGGTTGAGCAAGCAGAGGTAGGATGCGTCATGGCATGACGGAAAGTGGGTCGTAAGGGTGTCTGCAGCATGTTGAGATGAAGGAGCGGTTTTCTTCTTTTTGCGGGGGGGGGGAGTGGAGACGCAGATGATTTCTGCGTGCAGTTGATGACGAACATGACCACCTTCTGCCGCACTTCCAAAATACTGGACTGCTGCCACAGGAACATGGAGTTCGCCTTCCTGCACGGCTGCTGGTGTTCCGATGCTGCAGTAGAGAAGGGCGGGCTGGAGTTACAGGCGCATAAATGGTTCATCGAAAACAAGGAGTGCGAAGATGCGAGCGCCCCCACCGCGGATGACTGGATGCTGGAGGAATACTGTCTCAGCTGGGGGGAGGAGCCATCCGGTAGCGCGCCTGCACTCTGTCATACCTGCGCTGTCATACCTGCGCTGTCATACCTGATCCGGTAGCGCGCCTGCACTCTGTCATACGCTGATCCGGTAGCGCCGCCTGTCACTCTGTCATGTACCTGCGCTGTGTTCGTTTGATCTGTGTCATACTCTGATCCGGTAGCGCCGCTGCACTTGTCATACCTGCGCTGTCATACGCTGATCCGTAGCGCGCCTGCACTCTGTCATACCTGCGCTGTCATACCTGATCCGGTAGCGCGCCTGCACTCTGTCATACCTGCGCTGTCATACCTGATCCGGTAGCGCGCCTGCACTCTGTCATACCTGTGCTGTCATACCTGATCCCGGTTGTGCGTTCGGATCACACGGCTGTGGATGCCGTGTATATCGGGGAGTGAGTTGGGAGTTCGGCTGCTCCGCACCCTATCAATTACCCTTTTACTTTGGGATTGTATGACGTGGCCCGGCATGTGTCGGCAGCTGCAGTCGCGCGATAGGGATGGATAAATTGGGCAATGGGAATCGAGGCCTTGGGGTGCGGTGGACTGTAGTGTTTTGCTATTGCGCGAATCCTCATGTCCTCACAAATGCAGCGGTGCGATGCCGTGCATTCATAGGTGTTGCCCACTGTCTCATGTTTGCTGAATTCATACTTTGATGTTAAGTTCATGTCTGTCCATGCACGTATACTAAGTCGACACAGTCGCTGCGAGAGGAGGGAAGCAAAAAGGAACAGAGCTGAATGGCCGTGACTGTTCGAAGCCATTTGTACTACTGCGCAGTGAGTCAGGTCGGACGTCCTCGGTCTGCACTGCTGTCATCTTCACCCTGTTAAAATTCACATCGTGCATGTTTGGCTTCATGACCATCTTCACACACATGGCGTTTACCACGCTGGTGCCCAGATACGGCCAGCAGTACCGTCGGCGTCCTCCGATGCCAACCGATTGTCATTCAGTAGTTTGTAGTTCTCCTATACACGGTGCTCATCACCGTCGCCGTGGAATGAAGGCCATCCCGTTCTCGGTGGACTGCTGTACCATGCCCAGGCAGAAGGCGTCATCGTCCTGCCAGTACACCTCGATCCGAGCACCCCAAAGTACACACGTCGCTGTCATTCGAGTCGAAGCTCCTCCGCTGACTAACAGCTCCCCGGGACGACGGAGCTCCTCCGCTGACTAGCAGCTCCCCGGGACGACGGAACTCCTCCGCGGACTAACAGCTCCCCGGGACGACGGAACTCCTCCGCCTGGGATTAGCAGCTCCTGGGACGACGGAACTCCTCCGCCGACTAACAGCCTCCCGGGACGACGGAGCTCCTCCGCCGAGCTCAACAGCTCCCTGGGACGACGGAACTCCTCCGCTGACTAACAGCTCCCTGGGACGACGGCGCTCCTCCGCTGACTAACAGCTCCCGGACGACGAGCTCCTCCGCCGACTAACAGCCTCCCTGACGACGGCGTCCTCCGCCGACTAACAGTTTCCTGGGACGATGGAGGTCCCCTCCGCCGACTAGCAGCTCCCCCGGACGAGACGGAGGTCCTCCGCTTGACTAACAGCCCCTGAGGACGGAGCTCCTCCGCTGACTAACAGCTCCCCGACGATTTGAGCACCCCGGACTAGCAGCCCCGGGACGACGGAGCCCGCCTACCATCAGTTTCCCTGGGACGACACGGAGGTCCTCCGCCGACTAACAGCTCCCCGGGACGACTGAGCTGACTAACAGCTCCCCCGGGACGACGGAGCTCCTCCGCTGACTAACAGCTCCCGGGACGACGGAGCTCCTCCGCCGACTCGCAACAGCTCCCGGACGAATGAGCTCCTCCGCTGACTAACAGCTCCCCGGGACGACGGACCTCCTCCGCCGACTAGCAGCTCCCCGGGACGACGGAGCTCCTCCGTCGACTAACAGCTCCCCGGGACGACGGAGCTCCTCCGCCGACTAGCAGCTCCCCGGGACGACGGAGCTCCTCCGCTGACTAGCAGCTCCCCGGGACGACGGAGCTCCTCCGCTGAATAATA
>LGRX02029164.1:0-33206 GCA_001247695.2 Cymbomonas tetramitiformis | reverse complement strand
CAGCTTGTATCTGTAGCTTGTATTATAATAGAGGTTTTTTTTTTTGAAAAATCTTGCCCTCACTCCTGGTCCCGAAAAAGTGGGTAAGTGGGGAGGGGGATACCGACTTGGGATTCCGAGTTGCCGCTTAGAGTGGGGAGGGGGATTCCATTTTTAAAATTTTGCTAATTTTCTAGATTTTTTTTTGCTAATTTTGCTCTACGTTAGATTTCAGATATCAGTTTTTGGAATGCTTGATTTCAGATTTTTTACATCTGTTATTTTGCTCTACGTTAGATTTCAAAACTGGTTCGGACCTATGTTCGGATAAACGTGACCTCCCCCGACGTACGTTTACGCATAAACACGTGTTTCCAGGGTTTTGAGATTTACACGTAATGCGTAATGCATTATGTAGAAATAACATTACCGTACAACCGGGACATAATCGTACAATAAACCCTATAATGTCGACATTTCTTATTACTCATCTACGGTAGTTATGTGCCGTAACTTACACACAAGACACAACTTAGGCCCCCTACGTGCCTCGACATAGAACATACGGAAGCACACAAGTTCTCGAGTGCAATAGGATACACGCAATAGGATACACGATCTCGGCGCTAAGTTCGGCTCTCTCTCACGTGTGACAATCGTATACGATTGTCAAGCTTGCACCGTACGGTTAATCATACTCGAATATGGATGAGTGACAAACTCTTCGCGAATATCCAGGCAGGGTTATACGACATGCAATAGGATACACGATCTCGGCGCTAGGTTCGGCTCTCTCTCACGTGTGACAATCGTATACGATTGTCAAGCTTGGACCGTACGGTTAATCATACTCGAATATGGATGAGGTAATAGCCAAAAGTACACGTGAAACCTTTCAGAGCAAATTTCTAATAACATAGTTACCGTTCGATCACTCAGTTTGACAATTTTTGCACCTCAATACTAAGGCAGTGTAGCTGTCTCTTCTCGACTCATGCAAAACATTCCTTAGGCGATTCTTACACCTCAATACTAACGCAGTGTAACTGCACCTTCTCGACTCGCGTAAGACTTTCCCATCGGTGTTCTCGATCACTACAAGCTGCTATGAGTAATTACCTCTGAGAACCATTCTTGTGCTGCGGCAAAAACTGTGTCCTACAGTTCTCCATCCTTAGGGACCTTCCCGCTTACACTTGGCATCATTCCACGTTACTCATTCACGGAACGTTAACGCGCCAGACTTCCGCAGTAGCTCAGCCGTCAACTCCACACAGGTTTACGTTTGTATTCTAGCTAAGCAACTAGAGATCGAAGTTGTCCGGAATTCCAGGATAATAAGACAGTATTTTGCGAACTTCTGAGGATAGCAGAGATGGCTCGTGAAGGTATCCCACACTCGTAATGATCGGAATTTGGAATATCTCAGAGTACAGCCAAAGGAAATGCTTGCAGGGAGCAGGTCGGGTCCTCGCCATTTCTCGAAAACACGGACACGAACAACGGTATTCTCGTCCAAACTCCAAGAGGTATTCACGGCCATCGGAATCAGGGTGACAAACTCGGAAGTTATACACGGCTGCACCACCAGGAACACATTTCCGGATTTGAGTCAGTGCAAGGTTATCGGTCTTAACCATGCTGTGGAGCGCGGTATAGAAATTCGCTATCTTCTTCGTCAGGAACCCCTTGCCACTCGCTTTCACCTTAACACCGTTGCGAAGTCTCTCCTCCACGTCCATCTCCGAATTCTCCGATCTCACCAGATGTCCTCGAGCCTCTTCTGGGGTCACATCCTCATGGGCAACGCAAACACCAAGTGAACAGAGACGAGTCTCCTCACTTTCCAGGATCTTTGTGTCTGGTGCAACAAGAAGTTTGGGTACACGGTTCGCCCCCCCCTCGGGCAGTCCAGGCATCGAAACGTGACAACAATACCATGGGTTTTGAACACATTTCCACGAGCAGAATATAATCATCCGGATCGGGGGAGTGGTCCTCACTTCGCGAACTTGACCCTTTTGAAGAGTTAAGTTTTTTCCTGGAAAATAATAGGTCAAGCTTCCGGTGTACCCAATAGTCAGCTGCCCTTTCGCGATTGGGATGTCGTGACGAGAACCATTAGACTTCCGTCCATAGCATTTACCGTCAGTGCCTGCCCGCATGACGTGAAGCAGGGAAGGTTGGAAGTCCCCACCAGCTTCCGGGTAAACGCGAACTAAAGCACGCTCCGGACGTGCCGCCGAGGTAGGTCTTGCCGCCGAGGTAGGTGGTGCCGCCGAGGTAGGTCTTGCCCCAGAGGTAGGTCTTGCCGCCGAGGTAGGTGGTGCCGCCGAGGTAGGTCTTGCCGCCGAGGTAGGTCTTGCCGCAGAGGCAGGTGGCACCGCCGAGGCAGTGCGCGTCTTCTTGGAGGCGACGCCTTCCGAGGGAAGTTCCGCAGGGCGTTTGCGCGAAACCCCCCCATGGTTTACCTTATCTGGACGGTGGGTATCCGTTGCAGGGATGCCCCTCTGTGGAAGCCATCCTGTCGCGCCAGCACGAACTGTTTGCATTAATTCGCGACCATCTGCAAACTCTGCCTGAGTAAGGACGCCTTTAACCCACTTATCCTCCAATGAACGAATACGACCTTGCACGCACAACAAGTGCTTTGTTGAGTTCTGCCGGTTCATCGCCAGGCAAATTTGTCGAATCTGCATAAGGCTATCGAATTCCACGGACTCCAACAAGGTGGAGTAGTATGCCCCCCACGATCTCCACTTCGCGTGCATGCTTTCCGCAAGGCATACAAGCGGTCGTTGGATTTCGGCGGTCATGTCTTCGCTTTGATCCTTGAATTGCGTCAGAATGTGCTGCGCGTGCCGTATTTGGAAAACGAAGTACGCATTCAATTTTGGCTGATTCGACCTGTCGCACTTCTCAGCATACCAAGCGAAGATGGCAGTTTCACGGGACACCTTGGCCTCGGGAGTAGAGTGAATCCATCGCCGTAAGAGGTCTTTGTGCTCGGCATGGAGATCTGATGGAATTAGAGATTCGATCTTATGTAAGTTCTGCCCCCAATGGAACGTGCACTCCAGATTGTTACGGTCATCTTGGTCTGGCCAAACTTTCTTGATTGCTGCCCAGTTAGCACCTGTGCCCCAAATATTAATCAGTTCTTGAAAACCAAGTATACCATGCGTAGGTTTACACGGTGCTGACAATCGTGTACGATTGTCAGAACGTTATAATGTGGAAACTCCCACTTTGAAAACTATGATTATTGACTTGCCCAGTATTTCATGCGTAGGTTACACGGTGCTGACAATCGTACACGATTGTCAGCCGCTGACAATCGTACACGATTGTCAGCCGCTGACAATCGTATACGATTGTCAACGGTTCCCATAATCGTATACGATTGTCAGAACCGTGTAACTTACAAACTCTCCCATTGAAAATTATGATCTTTAACTTACCTGCTGCATCTCCCATGAAGCCATAGAATAATACTTCCTCACGCGGATGTTCGGCTGCTACCGTCTTCTTCACCAATGTCCAAAACAGTACCTGTGTTTCGGTACAGTCTTTGGGTACGTTCATGGTGGCAATAGTGAGCAGGGCGTTGGCCTCTATGGAGAACACGTGCGCCCCCATCGTCACCCAATCCCCAGAAACCTTGCGATGTACGAAATCCAAGTGGACGTACGCTGAGCGGAGGTAGTGGTCGCTACTTTTCGGGTGCATGCGACGCACGAGATCGACACCTCCATCCACTCCGACACTGGACATAACGAACGTGTGAGCAAAACTGTCGATATTCCCCTCGTCCGCGAAAGATTGCAGTAGGCCCTTACCGTGCTGAGCAGCCCATTGGGAAACGGCTTTCATGCCCTCATCCTGTCGACGACCTCGCACGAAATTATGGTCCACTGCCGTATCAATGACGTTCATTTTCCTCGCGATGCCTGGTAGCTGGCTGGGGTGAAAAGAAGAGTCTTTTGGAAAAAACGGTTTCCGTGAGTAGAGTCCGTTTTACCTGGCACACGTTTCGCACTCCACCGGTATTTAGAACCTCCTCAGCCCTAGTCTTAGCTGCCTGTAGCTCGCCCACGCTGGGGCGGTCGGTGGACAGCACGGAATGGTTGTGTCCAATGGGGCTAGTAGACAGGACGAGGATGTTCCAATCAGAGTCTTCTTCGGTGGTTACTTTAAACGGGCAATTCCCAGAATGCGTAGGTGCAGCGTTGCAATGGGCGCAAGCCAGATTGCGATTTTTAAAGGTACCGGTGAATTGGGAACGGTTACGGTCACCCGTTCGACAAAATACGACACACGCATCGTTGTCACAGGATAAAGCCCCACCGCATCGCGTAGTTCTAACGAGTCGGCCTTTGATACGTCGTTTGTCCCCAGAACGCATCCAGGTCTGTGGATCGTATTTTAAGAAATCCTTCCACGGAGAGAAAACTCCAGCCCGTGGCTTGTAAACTACCCCGGGAAGTAGAGGCACAGGCAGTTCGTCCACAAGCTCTTCAGACTGAACAACCGCTACGTCTTGGGACAAATCAACATCCTGAGAAAATCTATCGGAATAGCTGGTCCGGTATAGGATGTATAGTCCGATTTGACTTTGTGCTTGAGCTTTGGTTCTTGTCCCGCGCTGTAGGATTTCATAGATTCATTCGAGTCTTTTGGAGGTGGAGGCGATTCGGTTAAGTCACAAACTAAAATTTCGCGCTTTACCTCAGGGCGAGGCGGAGAAGCTGATGCTTGGGAAGATTCGTGTGTGGCTGTTTCGGCATTTACACAACGGGTTTTCACTTCGCTTGATCCGGGGGTTGTACTGACACCACCGATCACAAGCACCTCAGCTCCGTCAGGGAACACGGTGCCGAGCTCGGCAGGTTGCACGTCTTCTGTGCTGCGCATGTGAAGAAGCAGCGGGGTATCGGTAAGGGTTGGAAACAAGGCCTGTAGTAACTGAAGAGAGATTGGCACCGCATGCGGGACATCCAAAGCATGGTTACGGTATCGCAGAGAAGTCGGCATTGGATTCCTATGAGAATGTGACCATGAGAATGTACCATGAGAAATGAATTCTTTTATGAAAAGAACACTCTATATAGACATGGGCTTAGTGTAAATATTTATATTATGACACCCAGACTCACGTGTGACAATCGTATACGATTGTCAAGCTGGAGCACTAGGTCCGACACCCAGACTCACGTGTGACAATCGTATACGATTGTCAAGCTCGGTCGTTGGGTTCGTCTCTCTGACGCACGTTTGAAACTCACATGCGACTGGGTTATACCCCCTGAGTCCCTGATTAGGGGGGGAAGAAGCAGTCGGTGTATATTCCTTAAGTATGAAGAAAAAATTTAAATTTCTTAAGTATGTGAAAACGCAGGCGTCGACGCGGACCGACGCGTTACACTCCTTAAGTATGGGCTTAAGTATGGGAGCCCTATTTTGCGAAATCTTAGAATGTTAAAAATGTTTGGTCCGGTCCGTCCGGTCCGTCCAAACTGGACGGACTGGACGGACTGGACGGACTGGACGGACTGGACGGACTGACTGGACCAAAACTAACTCTCGGCGTGGGCACCATCACACATCGCGATTATCACACAGGAGCAGAGTCGCCTTCACTTCATGAATAATGAGTGGAAGGAACAGCGCACAACCTGAATGGGCTGGATTATCGATTTATTTTCTGAACCCTCGCACGATTACGCATATCGACCCCGTGCCCTCCCGCCCCGATGCCCTGCTGCCGACGTCGGTGCAGTCGGATCTGAAGGCAGAGAAACGAGTTCGTGGCCGGTACGGGTCATACGTATCGAACAAGGGGTATGAAATGGGCAACAAGTCGGCGGAGGGGATGAGAGGCGGACAAACTCGGAAAGATGGCATTCGCACGAACAAAAGAAAGGGAGACGCATAGCCACGGGCACAAGCGGATATAAGGAGGGGTAGGTACGCGCCCTAGGCTCTCTCCCTCATCCCCTCACTCCCTTGTTTAGATGTTGTCCATTTCCTACCTTCTCTCCTTATATTATTTTGGGTCGGTTTTGGGCAACTCACATCCACCGTTCGATCCGCCTTGAACCGCATCCGACGCCTCCTCATCGCTTTCCATATATTGCACATCACAGCACCGCTCTCCGGAGGTTGCCCATTTCCTACCTTCTCTCCTTATTATATTATTTTGGGTCGGTTTTGGGCAACTCAGATCCACCGTTCGATCTACTACGGCGGTGGACTGCATCCTACGCCGCTCGATCTCTTTCTGCTTCATCGTCGAGCGGCGCACCCCCCCCCGTTCCCCCGTGCCCTCCAGATGAATGTTGCTTATTTCCTCCGTCTCTTCTATATCATTTTGGGTCGGCTTATTTGGACAAGGCAAGGGGCAACTGGCATCAATCTTTCGATCTGCTGGGGCCCATATCTGACGCCTCCTCTCAGCATCTCTCATCGCATCACCGTTCCCTCGTCCCCTCCTCACGACTGTTGACCACTTCCTACCTTCGGTCTATCCACTGTGCGCTCATGGTCGCCTGAAGATGCTGGGCTCGATTTCTGACGGTTTGAAATGCAATTGATGTATGCAATGGTGAAGTCGTGCCCCCGAATAGTATTCACGCTTTATATTGATCTCCGCAATACATGCTTACGGACTGGTCCCATTTTGCAACTTGACGTTGATTGGGACGGATGAGTGAGCCGTCGAGATGGTTGTTGGTGGTGATGTCGCCAGTAACAAAGTGCTTGGTGCGCTGGTGGGTTGGTCTGTCACGGGCGTTACGGTGGGCGCGACCGTGGTGGGTCCGAACGTGGTGGGCGACTCGGTGGTTGGCGTAAACGTTGGCGCGATGGTGGTAGGTCCGAGTGTGATAGGTGCTTTGGTGGTCGGCGTTGCGGTGGGTTGATCGGTGACAGGACTTTTGGTGGTTGGTGTGGCGGTGGGCGCAACCGTGGTGGGCTTATACGTGGTGGGCGCATTGGTGCTTGGCATGAACGTCGGCGCGATAGTGGTAGGTCCAATCGTAAGCGGTGCTTTGGTGGTCGGCGTTGCGGTGGTTGGGTTTACAGTAGGCTGATACGTGATGGGTGCTTCAGTGGTTGGCGTCGCGGTGGTTGGGCTAGAAGTAGGTTTATCGGTGACGGGACTTTTGGTGGTCGGTGTGGCGGTAGGCGCGACCGTGGTGGGCTCATACGTGGTAGGCGCATTGGTGCTTGGCGTAAACGTTGGCGCGATTGTGGTAGGTCCAATCGTAAGCGGTGCTTTGGTGGTTGGCGTTGCGGTGGTTGGGTTTACAGTGGGCTGATACGTGATGGGTGCTTTGGTGGTTGGCGTAGCAGTGACTGGGCTGGAGGTGGGTTGATCGGTGACAGGACTTTTGGTGGTTGGTGTGACGGTGGGCGCGACCGTGGTGGGCTCATACGTAGTGGGCGCATTGGTGCTTGGCATGAACGTCGGCGCGATATACAGACTGATAATCAGGAGATGAGTTTCTCAGCCACGTCCTCTTTTCCGCAGTCAGATTCTGCCCTGATATAGACTTCAGCTGGGAACGAATTTTGGCCTCGTGGCCCCTCCTGAGCTCCTCCACCGCCTTGGCCAAGTTCTGGATGAACTCGGCCCTGTCCTCATCCTTGGAGCCTGTGTAAGAGGTGAGGTGACACTTCCAGCTGGAGCTGGGGGTATAATGCTGATCGTCCATCTCCAAGTCCCAACCAAAAGAAAACGCCGATGCTGCCGCTGCTGCTGCTGCCGGTTCCCCAGAAGCCACTTGTTGCTGCCCAGAGCTCTGCTGCTGATCCCCAGCCAGATTGCTATCAACCAGTGGGCTCGCTCGGTCGGAAGTGCTGGGTGACCCGCTGGGCTGCTGCCGATTTACTCCGAGTGTTCGTGTTGACGGTGAACGAGAGCTAGATGGGCTCCGCTGTCGCTCGCCTCTAAAGAATGACAACTGGGTCTACCAACTAAAGTCGCTCACTCAACCTATACCAAGCTTCGGAGGCTCTTGTCAGTCCCACCTAGCCAGTGCAGAGTGTGCCCCTGGCATCGGTCGGTCTTACCCCGAGTTCCTCTTGAAGTTTTCTCAGTGCAGAGTGTGCCCCTGAGTCGACTTCCCCGCTGGCTCTAGTCTTGTGAGTTCCTCTTCGCTGGCTCCCACTCTAGATTCACCCTGACAACAAGCCTTCTAACTTCTCTAGCTTCGGAGGCTCTTGTCAGTGCCACCTAGCCAGTGCAGAGTGTGCCCGTGGCATCGGTCGGTCTTACCCCGAGTTCCTCTTGAAGTTTTCTCCCTGAGTCGACTTCCCCGCTATAGACCGCCGCCAAAGATCCTCCTTCGTGAGAGTTGTCACCGCAGATGCCAAACTAAATCGGCTAAACTAGGCAGAGACCCATCAAGCTTTGCTGAAGATAAAAGGGCCACGAATGTAGACATTATTGTTTTGAAAAAGATTCGTGCCTTCACGAATTCTGCCGAAGTTACTCGCGCCGCGACGTACAAACAACCAAACTTATGCAATAATTATTCCATCAGCATCAGTGAAAACGATAAAACAATGACAACTTCTCAAAGCACACCGCTGCCACAACAACAAACCAACCACTGCCGAGCTCTTCCAATAAAATATGTTACCGACTTGCCGACTTCCGAATTATCCGAGCAACTCTGTTTTAGCAATCTATGTGCCAAGCAAGCTACTGCGAAGGCAAAACAATAATGAGTCCACTGACTCTTCCAACTGCCGCGCTGCTTAACTAGGAGAAGCCGTAACACCACTAACCGTACACTAGGTCAGCATATCTACCTACGACCACTGTACTCCGTACACGTCGAACATCTGCCACCTGTCTTGGGTAGTGAGCGTAACCTCCTTGGCTGACACCACCACCAATATCTCCACTGTCGCGATAGCCACCACCACAAGTATGACACCACTGTCACGATCGTCACCACTGTCGTGAGTGTGACTCCAGTGTCCAGGATATGACACCAGTGTCACGTGTATGACACCTATGTCACAACGCCGCTCCCGTACCACGAGGAGCGGGCGTTTGTGACAATGGGCCAATAAAATAACGTTTACCTCTGGCGATCATTTTTTTACCTCTGGCGATTTACCTCTCGCGATTTTTACCTCTGGCGATTTACCTCTCGCGACCTCTTTTTTTACCAAATCTTGGAGGAATATTTTTGTACAGCACGACTGTCGACGTGGCACATCACGTGAGACGTTTATACGAAATCGCTAGAGGTCGCCAGAGGAAAATCGCTAGAGGTAATACCTCTACAGTAGCGATTTCCTCTGGCGACCTCTAGCGATTTGTATGACACCTCATGAGAATTTCCGTCATGGCGTCGCGAATCTACGACGCGAATTACAAAATTGAATTCTGGTGTGAGTGAGGAGTGTCCACTGAAGCCCAGCAGCGTGTTCAACGAACAGTACTCAACGAACAGTACTCTAATGTGTAACTATCATTGGTTAACTATGACTAACTTTGGCTATCTGATATTAAAGTATGACAGGGGTGTCAGCGGGGGTCTGTAAGGGTCGTCAGGGGGGGTCTGAAAATCAGTTTTGACCGCTTTAATCGGCCGTGGAGGCCCCCCTATTGTGACCCCCCAAATTTTTGGGTGCATTCAGGGATTAGGGTTTAGGTTTGACAAAATTATGTCAGAATTATGTCATAATGTGTCATAGTGGCGGCTACGCCGCGGCCGGTGCCGATGATTGTGGAATTTGAATATGTCTTACGTGTTAAATATGGGCGTGCTATAAGGAACGGCGCAGCCTTAAATTACAATATCTATATGTATTTTTTCATTTTTCAACAAAAAAAATAATGAAATAGAAAAAGGGAGGTGGGAGGTGGAGGTTGGGTAATTTCAAAAAGTATTTTAGAATTCACATAAATATACGCATTTCATTTTATTGTCATTTGAAAAAATTTTCCAAAAAGTAGCCCACCACCCAACCTCCCTTTTTTCAAAAATGGATTTAATGAAAATGAAAAAATAAATTCAATAAAAATTCACTTTAAGACAACGACTTATATGAGTATAACTTGAAGCAAATCAAGTATGGAATCTGAGCGAGACATTGAGAATAAATATGCAAAACAATTGTATGTTTGGCGAAGAGGCATTTTGGGCTTAAAAGGAGGTGTAAAACCACCAAACGAAGTAATAGAGTATTTAAATAAAGAAATTCCGGATTGGCAAGAATACGATTGTGGTTTTGGAAATGCAAACGGAAGAGTGTGTGCCCGCAGTGAATGTAGCAATGTCGATGTTAGAGTTCAATGTTGTGCAAAGTGCAAAAAATATATATTATTGTTCGAGAGAGTGTCAAAAAATGGATTATAAAAGACACAAGTTAGAGTGTAACTAAATAAAATGGAACAAAAAACTTAATCGGTGTGCGGAACGGCGCAGTCTATTAACCTCTTAGCCGGTATTGCTATTTCCGGCCAAAAATACATGTTTTGCGTGGGAAGCGGGTGTGTTGCTCACGTACATAAGCATGCCACGGTGATTATATATGTTTTCGACACCTATCGCAACTACAAATTGAGCTATTGTATGAACATATATGGCATATATATCGTGAGATATACCGATTATACCTGCAGAATTTCTCCAAATTCTAGCAATCGATTCTACGCAAAAGCGATTCTTGGTCGCCTAAGGTCCCTTAAGCGGTTGCCGTTAGTACGATGCTATCGGCCTCGGCCTTGTTCAAACGTTTGTCAGTCATCTGTTGAGTTAAATGTGCCTACATCTCGATATACGTGGACTTTTTACTTAAAAAACATTAAAAAAACATGCGATCCTTCAATGTTTTCCCATACTTAAGCAATGTTTTCCATACTTAAGCAATTATTCTGCGTGTATTTCACATATAAGCGAGGATGTGTAGCCCTTAGCACCCATATATCGATATGCGATGGTTGAATGTGGTCTACCCTGAACATATATGGTCATGCACATTCGTATCAACTTCGCAGTTGTCTAAATCATGCAAATTTGAGCCGATTTCCGTTTCAAAATTGGCTTGAAAAAGTATTATTGTCGGTTCAAATTGTTGTGGATATGATAAGAGTGAATGTGTATCCCATACAAATCTGCCATGGAGTGATGCATGCATGCTCACTATGCACACATACCCTAAGTTGCATCATGTCTAGAGTTCGTCTAACCTTTTTTGGCGAGCACACGTGCATGCGAAACCAAAAGGACCGCGCGTGGTTTGTTACGATATCGTAACGGCTACCGGCTAAGAGGTTAATATATCTATTATATATCTATCATTTTTCAACAAAAAAAATAATGAAACAGAAAAAGGGAGGTGGGAGGTGGAGGTTGGGTAATTTCAAAAAGTATTTTAGAATTCACATAAATATATCATTCTATTTTATTGTCATTTGAAAAACTTTTCCAAAAAGTAGCACCGCCCACCGCCCAACCTCCCTTTTTATGAACAATGGGAAAGTAAGAAGATGTAAGAGATTGGCCTCCAGTCCTTACCCGTGTTCATTACCGTCCATAATTCCTCTTCCGCTTTCTAAGTTTCTTTGCGACCAACTCTACACAACGGTCACAAACTATATCTATTGTGTCCTCTGGAGTCTCCTGGGAGTGAGTGAGGGTTAAAGCACCAATAGCTAATAATCGTCGAATAGAGTCTTGCACTTGTTGCTTTGTTTTTTCGCGAGCGGCTCCAAACTCGGATAATAAGTGAAGCTTGCGTTGAAGAACAAGCGCATTGTACTCCCCCAACACAACGTGTTCCAATGTAGTGGGTGCTACACAAGCACCAAATTTCTTGACTCCGAGGGTACCGCGCAGAACATTTAAGTCCAAATCCGTGAGCAACACATTGTGTGAGTCTTGGGGAGAGGAGTTTGTGCATTTATCACATAGACACAGTAGATCTCCTTGTTTAAGTGACGTGTCACCGCAAAACTGTCGCAAAAGCAAGCGGCGACAAGTTTTATGGTCAGAAATGTATGTGACAACGTCGTGCACCTGATTCTCCTTCCAACCGACTATGTTTTCCGAAAGTTCTTCAACTCGGGTCAAGAACTTGAGCCTGCTCGTATCCACAGTATTTCCCTTGACTTTACTCACCACTAACATGCAAGTGGCTTCTTCACCGTCCCGTCCTGCACGGCCTGTTTCTTGAATATAGGTTGAAATAGAGGCAGGTAAGTTCCGGTGGATCACAAACTTAACATCCTCCTTATTAATGCCAAGGCCGAAAGAACCGCTTGTTGCTACAACAAGTTTGAGATCACCAGACATCCACCTTTGGAGCACTGAGGTACGCTCCCTCTTTGGCAAGTCGGCATGGTAAGCCTTAACTGGGACTTCCAGTATGGCTTGCAACTTTACAGCAAGCTCTTCAGCTCCTGTAAATCCCTTAGCACCTGATCTCTTTGACAAAGTGTACACAACACCGCTCTCCCCTCGCTCAAGGTAGTTCCGTGCGAACTTAGCAACGAATTTGTCGGCTAATACCTCCGCTCCTTCCGCTGTTTCACTTGCGACCTCATGGACGAAGAATCTCAAGCGCCGAAAGTCTAGAGGGTCGACGATCCTCACGGGGTTGTGCAACTTGAGACTTCTCTCCACGTCTAAAAGAACACCTGGCGGTGCGGTTGCAGTAAGCACACTGATAGGAATATTTGGAAACGCATCGCGCAACTGACCAAGTTCTCGATAAGCTGGGCGAAAGGAGTTTCCTTGCGTACTAATACAGTGAGCTTCGTCTATGACGATACGAGCAAGCTTCCCACGTTCGACTAGTTGTTTCAACGCATGCCACACTCTACAGTTTCCCAACAACTTTTCGGGACAAGAATATATTATTGCATAGTTCTCGATATCGGCTAACAAGTGTGTTGCGTTTGACAGTGAAGTTGCTTGTATGCCTAGAGAGCGCATCCGTGTCAACTGGTCGTCGATCAAAGCTAGCAAAGGAGATATGACCATAGTGACGGCCTGAGTCTCTTTAAACTTGTAGAAAGCTGGGAGAGCAAACGTGAGAGTTTTCCCTGTATTTGTGGGTTGAACGACCACAACCTCCCGTCCCTCTAGGCTTGCGTTAACGACTTCAAGTTGGCGACCTCTGTATTGATCAAAGTTGAATATGTCGCATAAGATATTACGAGCAACTTTTGACCAACTGAAGTCTTCTAGGGCATAGTTGGTAACGGGGACAAGCCGCTTCGCAAGCGTCGGTATAGGTGGCAGAGAAGCTCGTAGTAACTCGATAGTGCTTAGTAGTGATCCGAGTACTTCACCGGGTATGTGTGGTTGAAGAAGTTTTGCCAAAGTAACGAAATATTGTTGTTCTAACGTACGAAGGTGCTCTTGCCAGTCTGAAATATTCATGTTGAACTGATCTACACTCGTAAAGATATGGGCTTATAACAAAACCAAGGAAAACTATCTTGGCGGCGGGAAAGCAATTACCTAAAATCATATGACCAAACGACTTGCCTAACCCACGACCCAATGGCCGCCCGCCAAGTCATAACCACGAGTTTACAGTTTATAAAAGTTATTATCTATCTGGTATCTGGTTTACAAACCAGGCGTGTACAGCAACGTGACGCACGCGCTGTCCTGGATCCGCGAGTACCTCCCGAATGCGTGACGATGGAGGCGAGCGGAAGAACCCAGCGCGGATCGCAATCGAGGCGTTTGTATAGATACACGCGAAAGGGTCGTGCCCGTTCGAAACACGCCGCGAAACAGCTTCGCCATATAAGGGAATGAAGGAGGATCACCTCGACTTCGACATGCCTGACTGGCCTGCAGCTGATAGCGCGAAGCCGGTAGAAACTCCACACGAACCCCCTGACAGAGCCCCACCCCAGATAAGGATAACGAGGAGTATGTCACGCGCTGGGAACGTGGGAAGGCCTCTACGACCCCAGCGCCTCCGCAGTTGGCGTCACCGAAGACGCGAACGCCTACGTCACGAGCTGACGCATCGGAGGCGCCCACTGAGAAGGTGCCAGCGGGCTCACCAACCCCGCAGCAGGCGCCCCAACAGTCAACTCCATCCCCGGTCCTTCACCCACAAAAACGGCAGGCTCCCCCAGAGGACTCGCAGAATTGGCGTGTCCGAGCAGAGTACTATGTAGTTTTCGCTTTGTCATTAGGGTGGCCGACACCGAACGGGCGGCGCAGCGATTCTCGTCATGAGCCGTGGTTCGTCCCGGAGATGCCATCGTCGCGGAGAGTGTGCTAGGTGACGGCAAATTGACCAGTCGTGTTACGATGCGATTCGATATTTAGACTTGTTTGATTGTTACCGCCCGCTTTTATGACGCTTCGAAGAGAAGGGGAGCATGGTGAGCGGTGCATTTTGTGTCATTCGTCTCGATCGGTCGCAGCCTCGGTCAATTCATGCCTCGGAACAAGATTTTTTGCTTCGCGCGCTTTCGACCATAGCTCTCGCGCTGTTTCGGATTGCGAGTCAGTCAGCACTTGGATCGACCGCGCTCGAGTGAACCAGCTCATGAAGCACCGACCCTTCACGCGCCACGGCGGTGACGTATCTGCCCAAGCGTAAGCGCGCTGCGTTATCCTTGTGTGCCAAACATATCAGCCTGCGCACCTGTGCGTCGGGTGGCAATTTGCGGGCGAAGGCCTTCCCTACAGATCTGCAACCCTTGGGAAAGCTTTCCATAGGCATGGAAACGGGTGAAAACCCTATGGAAAAGCCCTATGGAAAAGGGAAAATGGATACTGGAGGTTATCTCGAAAACAAAAATTTTGAGTTTCCATCCCTATACTCACCCTTGGGAAGGTTTTCATTATTTTCCAGGGCATTCCATAGGGTGATTGTGCTTTCCATAGGGTTTTCCAAGGCATTCCATAGGGATGATTGTGGCGTCCATACCTATGGAACGTTTTCCATAGGGATGGAAGGAATCGTATGGAAAATATCGTATGGAAAACCCTATGGAAACCCAATGGAAAGTCCTGGAATATCAAGCGTTTTCCGTACTTATGTCATCCCTATAGCATTCCTATGGAAAGCCGTATGGAAAACCCTGTGGAAAAACACACGGATCTGTTCCATCCTTATGATCACCCTATGCTGGCCCTATGGAACCTAATAGGTCATACCTATGGAAATCTTTTCCCCAGGCATGGTACCCCTTGGGAAACTTGTTTCCATACGGACGGTGTACCTATGGAAGCGGATTCCATAGGCATAGTATCCCTTGGAAAGCAATCTTCCATACGGTCGATATACCTATGGAACATTTTCCCACAGGTATGGTATCCCCTGGGAAAGATCTTTCCATACGGACATTATGCCTACGGAAGACGGGCCCATACACTTAGCGTCCCTTGGGAAATAGGTTTCCATACGGCCGATATACTTATGGAAAGGTTTTCCACTGGGTGGCTCACCTTTGGGAAAGATTATTCCATAGGATGGCTATACCTATGGAAACACAATTCCATACGTGTTGTATACTTATGGAAAGGTATTCCATACGGATATTATACGTATGATTCCGTTAACAGCATCAGGAGTATACCTATGGAAACGCTTTCCGTAGGGTGACCCGCCCTATGGAATTCATATTCCATACGGTTATTATACTTATGGAGAGCATTTTCCGCAGGTGTACTATACCTACGGAAAGCTTTTCCCCCAGGGATACCATGCGTATGAAAACCGTATATTATAGGTATGGAAAACATCTTTCCCTACGTATGTTATCCGTATGGAAACTATTTACTATAGGCATAGTATAGGTATGGAACCAGTAGATATATATGGTTTCCATAGGCACGATATAGGGATAATATCGGGATGCTATACGTATGGAACTTAATTAATATTTACTTTCCATAGGCACAGTAGTGGGGCAGTATAGGGATACCATACGTGTAGCACTGACTGTGTAGCATACATATTGCACATTAGCAACATGCAGTGTGTTCACTATGTTTCCACTGTGCGAGATAAACAAAATACTCGAGCATCTTTACTACGATTAACATGTATCTAGCTAGGCAGAAAGGAATACGAATGGGACTATCAAATTTTATCATACCAACGAATACACAAAATTATGTTCTTCTCGTGCTCTTTCTATTTACAAGATGCCAACCTAAACGTTGACGTTGTACTCGAGGCCGTCGATTTTCTCCATCTCGCTTCGCTCCAAAACAACCGATCTAAAATGGAAAGTAAAGAGCCAACACTTAGTAAAAAAGCGGAAACGCACAAAAGAATATTCTATTGAAAACATAAAGGACTTATCAACCTAGAATGTTTGAAGGGATGCTTGAAGTTGACGTTGTACTCGAGGCGGTCGATTTCCTCCATTTCGCCCTCCTCGAAAACAGCCAATCTGAAAAGGAAAGTAAAGAGCCAACACTTAGTAAAAAGCGGAAACGCACAAAATAAACCTTTATTGAAAACATAATTAACAACCGAGCAACCTCAAATAAATGCGAATATGAACGCGAGATGAAAACCTAATATGACTTCGCCACGCGAACGTTTTCAGCGGATCTGAAAAACGAAACCAACCAACTAACGTTTAGTAAAGAAGAAAGAAAATAGCAGTCGTCAACGAAAGAAGCAAAGGAAAGTAAAAGGGGGATGTGGAGGGAGTTGGATTTGAACCAACTATTTCGAGTGCAAAGGACTCGCGGGAATTTCCCGTTCACTCCTAGTCAAAGTTTCACGCATGCCAAGTATGAGCGCGCGAAGCACACACAAAATAATACACACGCATAACCAAAACATGCACTGCAAACCAGTGCCATATTGCAACCTGTGAGAATTAAAAATATCACAGCACGCAACTCACTGGCGAGGCTGCTGCAACATTGCTGACGGCGCTGTGAAGAGTGCAATAACGTGAGTTTGAACTTGACCGTTCAGAAAAATCGAAGTGCTCAAAAACTTTGCCGTTCAGAAGTCACATCGGATCGACTCGTCATGCGAGCACGATCGACGATGACGACGATGATGACGATGCGATGTCTCAGACTCTCATCAGTGACATTGCATCGGAGATAATCGACTTATAAAATTTAAACTGGGATTAAATGTAATCAACCCTTCGTAATGGTCTAGAGGTGGCCGTCGTTCTCAGTCTCAATCGAACCTATGAGATCCCGATTTTTTTTGAAGTTCCAGAAATAAAATCTCGACTAGCCAAAACAGCGCATACAGGCCGCAATTTTGTTTTTTTGCCCCCCTCGTCAGTGAACAAATGGTTTGTTTTCTTGGGGGTGATCGAACAAGCTCATTTTATTTGGGGGGTTTTTGGCGGCGGTAGGGGGTCTTCCATAGGGGTTTCCATAGGGATAGGCTCTGGATTTCCCATAGGGCACACCACTTTTTCCACAGGCTCCGGATTTTCCATAGGGTACATTGGTGATGTTTTTTAACCTGTTTCCAGGCCATTCCACAGGTATGGACGCCACTATCATAGGGATGATCTCTGTGGCATTCCTTAACAGTGTAATTCTGCATTTTCCATAGGCATTTTCCAAGTGCGGCGTGTTGCTGTTGTAGGGTCCAAAAAGGGCCTGTTTTAACCTGCCCTATTTTTCATTTTTTTGATTCCATCCCTATAAATTACCTATGGAATCCCGAAAATGGGGTGAGCCAACCTATGATCACCCTGTGGAAACGATTTCCATTGGGGCCTGTGGCAAATTTTCCAGAGCCATTCCATACGATTTTCAGATAGGGGATTTAAAAGTGCCCTATGGAAAGGTTTTTGCCCTATGGAAAGCCAATGGAAATGCGTTCCCATAGGTTTTACATAGGGTTTTTCCATCCCTGTGTAATTATTTCCAGCCCTACGGACGCCACTATTATAGGGTTAACACCTCGACCGTTCATAGAATATCAACCCAATATCCCTATGGAAAGTTCAAGTTATTTCCCCATAGGTTGTATAGGGTGGGCGTCCCTATGGAACCAGAATACAGCATTCCTAACGTATGTCCACCCTATGTCCACCCTACGTTCATGGTATGGAAGGTATTGAACACCTTCCATAGGGATGTCATTGGGCGGACCGCCCTATGGAACACATCGTATTGTTTCCATGCCTATGCACACCCTACGCCCACCCTATGACCACCTCATGATCACCCTATGCCTAGCAAATGAAAAGTTAAAAAGGAAGCAACGGTTCCAAGTAGTCATGCGTGCTGGTATGGATGGTGTGTTGTGGGCCAGTATTAAACAACCACGGGGTCGACATGCCACCATGTCCTTGCACCGTGTGCCGACTACAAGTTGAAAAACCTCTTCGAACGATACAACGACATACGAAGCTATACAAGAGATGGCAAGGAGCGGTATACATGGGGGAAAGTATTAGTGAAGACGATACTTCAAGTGATGACGGGGGTGACCGTAATGGTGGTGATGGTGGTTCCCTTGGAGGTGATGATGACATGGAAGATGCCAATGCAGACGCGGACGAAATTCTCCAGGATCATTTGAGAAAGCTGGAAGAACATTGTGCCCGTCTCCTAAGTCCTGCTGCCAACGATGAGGATATGGATAACCAAGAGGTACCCCTCTTTCTGTATTTCCCAAGGGTGGGCGTACGTATGCCAACAGGTGGGCATAGGTTGGGAAATCGTTGAACGTTTCCATAGGGTGGGAACAGGCATTCCCAGAGGCGGGTATAGGTAGAGCGCTGGGTAAGTATGCCTATGGAAAGCATTGGACGTTTCCAGTGGGTGGGCATAGGGCGGGCATTGGGCGGGCATAGGTTGGGAAAACATGGAATGTTTCCATAGGGTGGGCCTGAGCATTCCCAAGGGCGGGTATAGGTGGTTCACTGGGTAGGCATGCCTATGGAAAGCATTGGATGTTTCCATAGGGTTGGCATAGGGTGGGCATAGGACGGGCATAGGGTGGACATGCGGAGGGAAATGCCTTTTTTTTATTTTGCAGTTCCTGTAAAGTTGGGGATGCCTCTCGTGATTTCACAGGTCGTTGATCACGTCTATGGTTGCCGAGAAGGTTTCAACAATGCATCGTCTTGTCATTGATCTGCTGGAAACGAAATCCGAGCACAATGCTACCCAATCCATGTTTGATCAAATCTTCAATCTCATGCGGCAAACGGTGATTGGCAACGTTGACATCATCGGCAATCAGAGACGAAATGGTTTCCCGACCTCCTTCAAACAAGCTTTGTCTATGTGGAAGGATTTTGCCCTGCCGTACCATACCGCCGACGTTTGCAGGAATGAATGCATGATCTTCACTCCGGGCCGGCATGACGACCTTACCCAGTGCCTCCATTGCCACAAACTTCGGTGTCACCCCAGCTCTCGACGTAACGGACGGCTTATTCCGGGAAAGCCGTACAAGGTATTTAGGTTTTGGCGCTTGGACGAACTCCTGCCGATGCCATATTTGATACCAGAGATGGCCGAGCTCTTGGTATCATGGAAGATAACTACACCCGCGGAGAACGACGATCTGCCGGTTGTGACTACGTTTCACATGATAGAACGGTATGTATACCTAGGCTCACCCTATGTTCACCCTACGTCCGCCCTATGCTATCCCTGTGATCACCATAGGGAATGGGAATCTCAAAGTTTCCCGCCCTATGCCCACCTTATGCCCCCCCTATGTTTACCCTATGCCTTTACTATGTATCGGTTCCGTACGTATACCGTGCCTATGGAAAGCTTCTTCCATAGGGAGAACATAGGTATGGAAACGTCTGGCTGCACTGTACATTTGTTTATGTGTTATGTATGTCGCGTTTCGGCGCATGTGGTGGTGCAGTCGTGCAATACAAGTCTCCACCACGACCGAGAATTTTTGGGCAAACAGGTCGTCCAACTTTCGATCCAAAAAACCGTCGAGGAATTCGGATCGTGCGTTCCCGGCCATCGTGGTCGCGACGCTCGCGGTGTTCTGCGGCGTACGCGTTTCGGCGTCGGCCAGGTGGACGGGTTCACTCGGACGCGTGGCGTTGTCGGCGAATCGAACGCGTTTACACGGACGCGCACGCGACTGATCGCGCGTCTCTATCGGCGTGGTTTCGGAGCCCTCGGCGATTACCGGCAACGCGTCTGCGACGTTATCGCCTGAGTTCGTGTACATGACCATAAGATCGTACACTTTACGTCCGAACTTCGACAGCCGTGACGCGTCGTAGGCGACGTTCAACGTGACGCACGGATACTTGCATCGCGTGTATCTGGCGACGAGCGCCTCGGCCACGGTTGCACGAGGTGTGAGGTAAAAAGCTTTGTCGTCGCCGAAAAACAGGTGCAGTATGTACAAGTGCTCCGCGTATTGCAATACGTTTTTTTGTAAGGACGTGGAGCTTTTACTATATGCTTCAATATCTAATGAGAAGGTTGCACCATACACTGGGCCACAAAAGCGACGAGTGGAGGTGATTGGCAAGCAAACACCGATAACCTTGGATGAAGGTACGCAGGGCCTTAGATGCCTTTGCAGTAGATGTCCGCCCTGTGCCCACCCAATGGAAATCTTTCCCGCCATATGCCCGCCCTATGCCCACCCTTGGAGCTGAAAAGAAATATTCCATCCCTGTGCTCACCCTATGCCTCCCCTATGCCCACCCTTTGAAATTCGTAACCATCTTATGCCCCCCCATTGATCACCCACAGGTGACATAAAAGGTATACGGAAGTATATGCGCACGAATTTCCCATGGGCCCAGCTCCTGCAAAACGACTTTGACACAAAACTCGCTGAATGGAAGCGATTGAGTTTGAGAGAACGGCGGATCATGCCACGACCCGTCATCCAAGATCTGGAGACATGGCGGTTGAACCGGTTGACGAGGGAATGTCGTCCTTGAGTACCAAGGAGCGTTGTTATGTCTACATGGACGGTGTGATGAAGAGTCAGCACGTGAAAGTCGGACGAGACACTTTTCGTACGCGATCCGCCGACCGCCACCTCACCACCTGTCAACGATACATAAAGGCAATCTTTGATACCCCAGTAAATGGATTGAATGCCCATGAAGGCAGGTCGTTCATCCGATGCCCACCCTATGTTCGCCCTATATTGGCCCTATGCCTACCCTGTGTTCGCCCTACAACATCCCTATACCGTAACATATATCATAGATCATGCGTATGCTCACCCTGTGCCCACCCTACGACCACCCTACACCCTCCCTATGATTACGAGTTAAGCTTTCCCACTCTGTGTCCGCCCTATAGCCGCCCTATGTCCACCCTGTGCCCACCCTATGCTCACCCTTTGGAAAGTATGTGTTGCAGGTACGGCGAGCTTCTGAAAATTTATAGCATCCCGGTTGGCAGGAAACAATTGGTTTTCCTCAAAGTAAGATGGTTTCCATTGAAGGCAGCATTTCAAGATACCGTGGCGAACAATATGATCTTGAGGTCGGACTTGCCATGGGACCTTTCCGAGGTTTTCATCCAAGCATTTGAGATTGAGTGCTTGGTGTGCATTGTACCCATTCCATGGAACTTTGAGCGGTTCATCACGACCAAGAGAATTCCAGCTGGACGACCCGATGCAAATAGGTTGGTATATTATCTCGGCGAGCACAAACTCGGTTTCAATGATCCACCATGGAGATATGATAAAGGCAAGATGATGCTCATACTAGATAGGCATGTAGATTTTGTGGGCGACTTACATGACGAATAACTTGTTCATTTCGTAGATGGAATTATTCTGTATATTGATATGTATATATGTAGTAAAAGCCCTATGGAAAGCCTGGATATATCATGAATCATCACCCTATGCTCACCCTATGAAACCTGAATGGTTATACCTATGGAAACCCTTTCACAGGTACGGTATCCCTTGGGAAACATGTTTCCATAGGGATGGTATACCTACGGAAGACCTTTCCACTGGGTGGCTCACCCCTGGGAAAGCTCATTCCATAGGCTGGCTATACCTATGGAACTCGGTTCCATACGTACGGTATACGTGTGGAAACGTATTCCATATGGATACTATAGGTATTGACTTTGCCACCTGTATCAGGAGTATACCTACGGCATGCTCACCCTGTGTTATCCCTATAGCTAACCCTATGGAAACCCCTATGGAATTACGTCTTTATTGACCGAGAATACGCAGAATGAATTGTATATTTCCATAGGTATACTGTCCCTATGGGGGCCCTATGGAAAGCCCTATGGAATTACGTTGATATTCCCGAGAATACGCAGAGTGAATTATACGTTTCCATAGGCCTACCATACCTATGGCATCCCTATGGAAGGCCCTATGGAATTGCGACTTTATTCCCGAGAATACGCAGGGCGAATTGTACATTTCCATAGGTGTACTATCGTTATGCCCGCCCTATGGAAAACCTTGTGGAAAACTCATAGTATACGCTAAGTTTCCATAGGTGCGCTATCCGTACGCCCGCCCTACGCCCGCCCTTGGACATGCCTATGGAAAGCGTATGGGAAAGTTATATTTTCCATAGGGCTTTCCATCGGCCCCCTGTGCCTATAGCCGCCCTATGGAAGGGTTTACATTTTCCATAGGGTTTTCCATAGTCCTGGTTATGCATATAGTCATCCTATGGAAATGTTTACTTTTCCATAGGGTGATTATACGGCCTTCCATGCCTATGGAACGTCCTTTTCCATAGGCATACAGCCCTATAGAGACCCTATGGAAACTCCAAAAGGGGGTATCCCTATGGAAATACCCTATGGAAAACTTTCCAAGCCTTTGGAAAATATTTCCGGATTTTCCCGAGCGTTCCCAAGGGCGGGCATAGGGAGGGCACAGGGATGACATGCCTATGGAAAGCTTTCCCAAGGGTTGCAGATCTGTAGGGTATAGCCTTCTTGGCTTTTTTCAACTTCGTCTCTTGTTCCTCAGTAGCCACGATTGGCTCTTCCTCGAACTCTTGGGCCGTAGGCCATCCAAACTTAAACGCTATGTCGATAATTTGGGCCTGTTCTTCAGCCCAGAGCATACCTTCCTCGATTGCTGCTTGCGCTTTTTTGACTTTTGCAATTCGCTCCTCGGTGATCGACTCAGGGGCCTCGAGCCCCTCCAGGTGCTGCTTGACGTCGAAGAAAACATCATCGGCCTTGTTCAGGTTGTCGAACTGCCGCTTACAAGAAAGGTCCTCAGATTTTGATCCTCCTTGCTTAGTATGGACGAAACCGCCGGAGGTCCAAGCGGTAGGGCGCTGGAGTTTTCTCTTCTCTGGCGCTTTCGCCCCTACTGACTGCAGGATTGCGGTCGCTGTGCCGCTAGCCAACCTGTTGCGCTGCTCCTGGACCAAAGCTGCCAAGTGAGATTGCAAATTCTTTTCGGCTTCGGAGAAAGAAGGAACGATCTCATCAAGTTTTGCTGAATACGCTGCGAACTCAGGTGACGCCTTAACTCTGGCGATCATCTCTTCCAATTGCGCGTCGGAAAAATCATCCATACTGAAAAAAAAATTACCAAATATACACACCGAAAATTTTCACTGTAACTCTGTAACAAAATGATACCCTTCCCGAAAACAGATCAAGTGTCGGAGCAGAACTCTACAGAGTTCCAAACCTTATACTGCTCAGACCTGGGACCTACGGTCCTGGGACCTAGGTCCCCGGGACCTACGGTCCTGGGTCCCACGGTCCGGTCTGTCACATAACCAGAGTTATGTGACACAGCACCTCTCGCTCCGCTCGCTGCACTGTGACACATAACATCGGTTTTTAAAAATGGGGTGTGCAATAATATAGACATTTGAATTAGATAGGAATTAGTAACAGAAATGTCATATAAGCGACCGACCAGGAGTCCCGGTGCAGGCCCCTATAACAGACTCGGACCAACAACGGGTGGCGGTTTGTAGGTTCGTGCTGTGACACACGCTGTGTCACAGGTAGGCTAGACTCCGAGACCGTCCGAGACCGTTCCGGGTATATCTAGCTTATTAGGGTTTATTTATCTTATACAGTTTATCCACACTGAGTACGGGACTATCTGATATCTGGTGAACTAGGATATTTTGGTAGGTCGTGGCCCCATCCACGCTTTTATTCCACTTGCTATCTTGGCCATGATTGGCTAAGCAGCCGCTTGAAGAGGTGGTGCGCACTTGCGCGTTTGGGTGCGACTAGGATTTGGGACATGGCTTTGCGGTAGATGTCTTTTTTGCGGCTGCGAGTCATGGGCACCGCGCGTTGCTATTGCTCGATTTTGGCAATGTTCATTTACGTTATCTTACCTGCCCTGATCCCGCTGGTTTACGTATTTTGGGCTGGTGCTCCGGACACCTTCGACCACGACGACATCTGCAAGTGCCCCACGCTCGTTTCGCCTCTCCGCACGTTCTGCCGTTACGCCTACCATCCATTTCCGCCACAACACCCAAACGTGCAGCCGCGCATAATCTTTTCTCTGGCTTCCAAGAGTATGGCGGCATCTACTAGAGCTCGCAAACGCCTATTGAGGGACTCTGATACGGGCTGATATGCGAGCCCTTATTATATCATATAATATAATAGAAAGCGCTGTGGTATAGGACGGTGACACACGCGTAAGTGATTAGCGGGGATGAGTGCAGACTTCTGTGAGAAGATACTGCTCTAGCAAAACGCTAGCTCATCTATACCGAATGTCTCCCATCGCATAGATCGATGGTACCGCTATTGGGTTGTGAACCCGAGACATTGGTTGAACGACTGGTATCGGCAGAACGAATGATGCGTTCACCCTATGATACCCGCATGCTTGTTCCGCACATGCTAGAAGCGAAGATGATTTCTTCTCCGAACCGTTTGGTACTTCAAGATTGTATCTTGCTTCGCCATCTTCGAGTTCGACATACGAACTCTCGATGACAGGTGTCATTCAAGTCTTTCCTTGAATAATGACAGATGATGTGACTTATCATCTCGATGACATGCACAGTCATAGTCGACCGTACTGACGACTGTCTGTCATTATAATATATGACATGACTCGACATGACATGACATGGTATGACATGTCTGACAGGTATGACATGTATGACATGTATGACACATATGTCATCGGTCATGACCCTGATAGATCTCCCCTCTTAAAAGAGTTGTGACCTCACAACAGGCATACCTTTGAATATGTCGATGATGTCTTTGTTGTTGTTGCTTCTTGCTGGTACCAGTCTTCTTACACCGATTTGAGGCGTCCCTCATGGTGTTTTTAGGTTATTGGGGGGAACTGAGTCCACTTTAGTCCCTCACCTTGGCATGATGCCTTATAGGCTAATGCCTTACAGTTCTTAGGATGTAGCCCCCTTTGAATTGCGTATCGTATTGCAGAGTGACGATTCAAGGTTCAATGAATTGCGTTTCGTGATACAGGTTGACGCTGGATTACTGATTGATCCACACGTACCGTGCGTCAGAGTGACGATTCAAAGTATCCGAGGTGTACGTTACGGATTATTGCGCTAGCCGTCGTCGCTTTAGTGAACGATGATCCCACGATTTAACGATTTATAATCGCACGATTCTCGGCCTTATATATATAACTGATCGTTTGCTGTTCGTTTCCACAGTTATCATATATTGTGCACCCAACCCTTCCTCCCCTCTTGAAGCAACTTCGGAGGTTCACAGGCGGTCATGGGGAGCCCTTTGGATGTTTCCGGAGTTATTTCACCGTGGGCTTGTTTTAATGTAAACAGAGTGGCGCTGCTTAACGGGATTGGACTTATAATCCTTTACTCGGTCTGCTCAATCTTGAATTATTGGTCCAGTACGCACGCTTTGACGAACATCTGTCGCGATGAGTGAGAGTGGATTCGCCACGTACTAATGTGAAATTTATTTTAGTTATGTTTGTCAGGCATAACTTAGGATCACAACTCCGTCTACCTCAGTCGATGTCTCCGGTAGCTTCGGATGACTGGCCACAAAATCCGATGACTAACCACGGTCTTGGCAAAGGTAGCATTTAGCAGTTTTTATTTATCCACAGATATGATATATCGCATGTGTGCGTATCTGTGCAAGGGTATGATTTTGTACAAGGTTTACTACACCTCGTTAGCAAGGAAGGATCAATTTCCCGCTTCTATGCAACATAATGATAAAACATTAAGAGCAAGGTATATAGATGATCGACATGTATTAGTATATATTACAAGAAGTAAGGGCATCAGGCTTAATATAATGTTTAGCCTTCATAGGCAGCTATTATGTCTGCTGCATTGGTCAGCTCTGTGGCTTTGACCCAGGTGTCATGCTCAGGGCCGTAGCCTGCATATCGCACTAAGTAGTACTTGACACCTCTAGTGATCTTATCTGAGAGTATGTGTGATATCTCAAACAGTGGTTGCCCTTCTTCGGTGATCATCTGTGGCAGAGGCAAAGGTGCTTGGATCGAGTCGTTGTACAGCTCTAATCTGGATACAGGCTGTACCGGATGAATACGGATATCGAGGTCTCCGAAATCTAACTCGTATGCACGCCCATGGCTAAGCACTTTGGATATAGTGAACGGCCCAATATATGGCTGCTTGAAGTGTCTGCCTGCCTCTGTCAAACCAGTCCATTGGATAAACTCGGTCCGTAAAAGAACTTTCTGCCCAACTGCATATTGCCGAGGCATGTGAGTCTTATTGAATCTGGCTTGGCTAATTTCTGCTGCTCGGGAAATGTTGTCTACCGCGTTGGCATGTACAGCCGAGTACTGGTCAAAATGATCTCGAATAGCTCTTTGTATTGGAACAGGAGCTTCTGGCGGAATAGTGATTACCAGATCATGAGGCGAAAGTGGCTGCGCCATCGAGTCGAGATAGAATGGTGAATAACCAGTTGATGCAGAAACTGTGTTGTTAATTGCAAACTCCACCAGAGGTAACTTGTCCTCCCACGAATTGGCTGAAGTATCATTGCAACAACACCTGTGGATGAAAAATACTATCTAATCAGTTTATAAACCAGAGGATGGTGAAATCGAATCATGAATCAACAAATTGAAAAGTACCTGAGGATATCCTCGATGAAGGCATGGTTCCTCTCATTGGTTGCATTCGATTGTGGATGGTGCGAAGACGTCATATAGACAATCTCGTACCAGTAGATTTCCACAGTGTTTGCCAAAATGTAGAGGTGAATCTGGGGTCTCGATCTGAGATGATATTCCTCGGAAGACCATGGAGCTTGAAGATATGCTGCATATATATCGTGAGCAGTCCAGGTCATGCTGAAGGGAATGAGATGACAGCGATGAGAGAATTGGCACATTACCACAAATATACTGTCGTGCCCATTAGTGGTGATAGGCAGGTCAGTAATCCAGTCAAGAGATACATCTAGCCATTTTGTCTTAGGCACAGAATATCGTATATGTGCCTGACCATAAGGCTTGTGTCGTCTCGTTTTCTGGCGTTGACAAACGGGGCACTCCCGAATGTACTGGATGGCTGCCGTTGTCATTCCTGGCCAATAATATCGGCTACGCAGAAGATGAAGCATGCGATTTTTGCCTACATGACCGGAAATAGTAGCTGAGTGGCACTCATGAAGGAGAATGTGGCGAAGCTGTGTGATCTCACCGTCATCTGTGGGGACCTTGGCAGTAGGTGGAATGTACAGCTGTCTGCCATATATGGTCTTGCGGTAGATCAACCCCTGAATGAGCTCGAAGCTGAAGCTGCTGACTGACTGTGATGAAGTCGATGATGTCAGCTTAGCCAAAATAGTCTGTGCAAATGTATCACGATCATATTCGGATATAATGATGCCGTGTAGCTGATGAGCTGATGAAGAAGATATAAGAGCAATGAATGTAGGATCTGCAGATGGCATGACTTCGCTGATGTCTATGTGTTGAAGACAATCAGTGAGTTCAAAGAGTGCAGAGATACGAGTGAGTGCGTCTGCAACCTTATTCTTATCGCCAGCAATATGCTCTATACGGAAGTTGTACTCGGAGAGCTCATCCAACCACCTTGCCTGTTTGGGGCTCAGTGTGGATTTGGACTGGAAATAAACCAGTGGCTGATGATCTGAGCGTACAATAGTCTCAGGAGCTCCCAACAAGATGTGGCGAAAGAATCGGAAGCCCTCCACAATGGCAAATAGCTCGATCTCAGGAATAGGCCAACGTCTCTGTGTATCGGATAGAGTGACGCTGTGATAGCCACATGGCTTCATACCTTTTCCTTGATCCTGGAGTATCACTTGACCAACGTGTGTGCCTGATCCATCGACCTCCATAATAGATGGCAGTTTCTGATCTGGAAGCTGTAGTACTGGAGCATTGCAGATGGCACTTTTGAGATTATCAAATGCCTGCTGCTGCTCAGATTCCCAGACAAACTCTGCATTATCTTTAAGGAGACGATTGAGCGGCTCGGCAATCTTGGAGAACTTTGGTATGAATCTCCTGAATTGACCGACCATGCCCAAGAATGACCGAAGGGATGACTTGCCATCTTTAGCCATACGGCGTAGAGGCTGCTTTCCAACGGTAGGACCATAAGACACTGGAGGCTGAATTGCCATGACTGCTCGGATTCTGTCTTCGATGATGGACAAGCCTGCTTCAGAGATGTGATGTCCGATAAAGTCTATGGATCTGACGAACAACTCCACCTTGGAAGGCCTGATGAAGAACTGGTGTTCTCTGCAACGCTGGAGAAACTGTCGGACATGACTCACGTGGCTGTCAAAGTCCGGACTGTATACGATAGTATCATCCATGAAAATGACAAGGAACCGATCGATGAAGTCGAAGAATGCCCGATTTCCTACACGTAGAGCTGTTGCAGGAGCATTGGTCAATCCGAAAGGCATAACTGTCCACTCATAGGAACCGTATCTGGTGCGAATAGCTGTTTTGTGAATGTCATCTGGATGTATAGGGATCTGATGGGAAAACTGATTGAAGTCAAATCTGCTAAACCATCGTGCACCTTTTAGCTGTTCAAGAAGGGTGTCGTGAGGTGGCAATGGATACGTGTCCTTAATTGTGATGTTATTAAGGGCTCGATAATCACAGCACATCCTCCACTTCCCACCTGGCTTAGGAGCGAAAATGATAGGACATCCATATGGAGATGATGACGGACGAAGGATACCCAAGTCGACATATTTGATGATCTGTCGTTTGAGCTCTTCCATCATGGGCACTGGAATTGTACGTACTGGCTGCGATGGCGGCTTGTGCCCAGGTTCAATGTTGATTCGATGATAACCACCTTCAAACCGTTCTGGCCTATGACCAGCTGGAAGATCCTCCTGGAATATGTCTGAAAAGTCTTCCCTCATTTGATCACGTTCTGCTGTGACCTCTGGGTCTTCCATAGTGGTATCTGAGTCTGCTGCTGCGAAGACCAGTTCACCATCGACCTCTGAGAGAAAGAAGAGATAAGCTACGGCCTCTTCAGCCGAACCACTGGATCGAATACGACACAGGTGCTTTCTCATGGTGGTGGCGCTGACCAATTCCATTTCAGGAAGGTCACCTGAGCCTGGAGTCTGTTCAACTCTGGATAATACTGTGCGAACACTGGAGCCTGATGAGTGCTTCCTAGTGATCGTCAGATTTTTGGTCTGGAAGTCAATGTGTGGATTTCTCCTCTCCAAGCAATCTTGACCCAGAATGACAGTGAATGGTTTCATGTCAATGATGTAGAAATCCTCTGTGTCCTTATACTTACCCAGCGTAAATGTAGCCTTGGGAAGATAGGATGTGCATGGTAGTTGGCTTCCTCCAGCCAATCCCACTGAAAATGATGAAGAATCTGTGGGTGCTATACCAAGCTGAGCAGCGAACTGTCTGTCGATGACAGACGATGTAGCTCCTGGATCTACCAATATGTGAGTACTCTGTCCATATACTTTCCCTTTGTACAACAACAACTTCTTCTGTGATTTCAGCTGTGCTGTCTGAGACTGCATCTGTGCGATGTGCTCTGAGGGAGTGTCCATCTGCTGAAACTGCAATGTCAGACTGGAAAGGACTTCTTCTGAGATACTCTCAACCCGGCCACTTGCTTCAGTGGCATCTTCAGGCTGATTTACCTTGGGGGTGCTCTCAACACTGGTACCTGTGCAGTACCCTGAGAGTTTCCCTGAGGAGCTGGAGCTGAAGCTGGAGCTGGAGTTGCAACTGCTGCATTGATGCTGTGCTGAATCTTTAACTCCTTAATCAGGGTGTTGATCGTATTGATGAGTTTGCCGGACCCATCCTTAGCACCCTGATTCTGTTGTTGCTGTCTCCTGAAAGGATTCTGAGCTGGTGGCTTGCCCTTGATATCTTTTCCATCTGGGGTCTTGGTGGAAAAACAATCCTTTGTGACGTGATTAGTACGACCACAACGTTGGCAAGGCTGAGAAGGATTCGTGTGATTCGCGTTCCTTTCCCTTTACCTTTGCCTTTTCCACCTTTCCCTTTGCTCCGATTCTGATTGGCATTTGAGTTCTGATTGCCACTCTGGCTCTGATTCCAGTTCCTGTTGGATTTGTCATATGGCTTTCTGCCACGCCCTTTGTCCTTGTCCTTTTTGACTGGGCCTCCTGATGACTGCTCCTTCTGCCCCCGATAGTGAAGGGTCTCTGACTGCTTCGAATGAACAACATAATTCAAATCGAGCAGTATCTGTGTGGTTTGTTGCCACGACAGATTATTCCTTTCTTGCTCTGTTAGGAATCTTAACTGGAACTGTCTGCGGAGATCAGGGTCCATGTTGCTGACAAATCTGTCCTTTATTAACACTTCGTTCAGATCAACTGCTGCTAAAGCAGCCAGTGACGTAAACGTGCGCAAATAGTCTGAGAAGATTTGGCTCCCTTGAGTCAGTGCCATCAGGTGTTTCTTGGCCACTGATCTCTTATGAGGGTTGCCAAATTGGCTGAGGAATATCCTTCTGACCATCTCATATGTTGTCGCGATTATGAACGAGGGGCGGCAATGTAAGGGCTGGCGGGGCGTTGGGTTATTGCTGGGTGCTGAAATGGCGGTGTATCTCTGCTGTGGTTGAGAGTGGGGTGTTGTGAGGGATTTTGGGTTTGAGATGTGGGTGTGGCATTGGAGGGCAAGATTTTTAAATATATTCCTAACGAAGAGGTTCGGCACCCTGTTAGGTGATACCGTTCCAACAGAACAAAACAACACTTTGCAATTGGGCATTCACTGCGGTTCTCGTGTCGTGCGCCCAGGTCGCAGCACGAGCGGCTCCTGCGGTGAATGCCCCCAACCTGCCACAAGGCCTAGTTGGTGCCCTTCGAGCAGCCAAGCACGAGTTCACGTCAAAAGTAATGAAAGAAACTGCGGGCAAAGGCGTGCTTCGAGCACACGCATGGCAGAAAGGCATGGGTCAGGTGTCCAGACCCGAGCTGGCGCGTCGCCAACCATGAATTCCCACAACCTGTCATACAGGCCCGTCGGGGAATTCACCGCTGCCAACGCCCACATGGGTTGAATTCACACATACAAACACAATGAAAACTGAAGGAAAAACATTCGGCTGCAATGCTGTCAAAAGGTTGCAGTCAGGTGTTTGGACTCGAGCTGGCGCGCCGCGGTAAGCCGTGAATTCCCACAACCTGTCACACAGGTCCGTTCGGGGAATTCAACGTTGCCACAGCCTGCGCAGGTCGAATTCACAAAGGTAAACATCATACAAACTGTGGGAAAAACATGGGTGCGGCTACAACCTCGTCAAACAACAAAAGTCAGGTGTCACGGCTCGAGTTGGCGCGGCTACGGTTGTGCATTCCCAAACGCCGGTCACATACGCCGGTTTGAGCATATTCGGCAAGCAAGCCCTGCGAGGTTCGAATTCGCATAGCAAATGGTACAACATATGGCACAGAAAGGTCGGGCGCATCGTGCGCACACGTGAATACCGCTGAGAGTGCCTGTGACGGTTCGCCGTTGCGGGTGTGAATTTATGACAAACGCAGCTTCGGGCTATCTCGCCGCTAGGCGCTCAACGGGAAAAATGCCCCTCTGTGGGAATTCGCGAGCGTGTTGTGAATTCGCGAACGTTTTCGGACAGCTGCGGATCTCCACCGCTGCGGAACGGCGATATGCGTGTCTATTGCTGTGCTACGTAAAACATGTCATGCTGGATTCAGTGACCCGTAGGTCATAACTTACTCTGACTCCCGTTAGCTGTACCAGTACTCGTACAGTACTAGGTGACAGATCCCTAAGTCACAGACACCTTATATTCGTTTAACTCTTATAATCAGTTTACACTTGTATGAAAAGTATTCAGTGACCGCCCCGATATAATACGTTATATTATATCTCACATGTCTGGCGGCAACGCGCTTCTGCCGCGCCGGCTCGTAGATTCGCAAAACGGGCGCGGGTCTAACTTGCACTCGCAGACTGTAGATTCAGGCTCAGATGGAAGCATGAAAAGCAGAAAGGCAAACGAGCAACGCGGGGGGCAATTCACAGATAAAACAAGCACAACGGCGCGACTTCGCACATACATCAGAGTGGCGTGCCGGCACTCTGGGGATCCGAACCAGACTCTTACAAACTGCTAGTGACAAAGCTCTCATGTGGATTCGAAGTATATGTATGCAAATCTCACATTTAATACTAGGCCACAAGAGGCAAATATCACTATACCGCAGAATGGTTTTGAAAGGTTCGGATCTCTCTTTTCGAAAGCAGAGCTAGCTAAATACTCAAACGAGCATAGTGAAAGTCCGTGAATGCCATTGTCGTTTCGGATGCCCTGTGACCATTGGTTCCCGGTGACAGCGGCGTTTGGTGTCAACGCGCGCTTGCGTTTGCCCTGTCATGCATTGCCGAGACGTCATGTGTGGTCGTGTCGTGATGTCACTTCGCGTGATGTCGTGCTCGACGCTCAGCGGTTCTCGCGGATCGGCACGGGCTGGTCGCGGCGACGTCGATGTAGCGCTTGGCGAGGCGTCGTGCATGATTTAAACTGGGAGGGCGATCTGAGCAGGAGGGTGAACGTGATATGCTCCGGGCGCTCGAGCGGACAATGAACTGGGGTAGGACCGTGACTGAGGGGGGAATGACAATTACTGAAAAAAGGGGGTCATGGCTGGGGCGTTTGCCGTCGGCTGAGACGGGCGCGATGGGGGCAACTGCGGTGGGGTCTGACATGGGCTGCGGTAGCGTGACTGAATATGGGGGGTGTGACAGGCCTTTCAGGGGTGCCCGAGGGACGCCTTCTAAGCGTGTTCATAGTTGTGACAGCA
>LGRX02029163.1:0-41647 GCA_001247695.2 Cymbomonas tetramitiformis | reverse complement strand
GGGTTGGAGGTGCCTCGGCTGTCGGCGCGCTGGGCGCATCTTCCCCTGGGCTTGCCATGAAGTCCGCCACTTGGCGCTCCAAGGCCCGCTGCTGGCGTTCCTCAGACAGCTTCAGCTGCTGGGTGAAGTGCGCCTCCTGCTGCTTCAGCATCTTCTGGCTCGCCTCCTCCTGCCTCGCTAACACCGCCGTTAGCTCCTCCACCGTGATTCCCCTCACCGGTGGGGCCGCCTCGGTAACCTCCGACAGAGCGACAAGCGGTTGAGGGGGGGCCACCGTGCGGGTTGACGGCGCCGGCGCTGCGCCCCTCGTTGACGCACGCCCCGAGGCCGGCATGCTTCTGCTGCCAGCAGAGGATCTCCCCCTTTTTTGACCCTTTGCTGAAGTTTGCGGGTCACCGCCACCCGAGCTCAAGCCCCTACCAACCTTACCCGCCGGCTGCCGTATCCGCGGGAGGCTCGACCTCTCCGCCGGGTTTCCCTGGGAGTTGGCTCCCGCGAGTTGGCTCCTCAACTTCTTCCTCGGTGGGGTGCCGGCGGTATCCACGTCCTCGCCCTCGTCCACCGCCGGGACGGCAATCGCCGACGCACCACCCTGCGGCTCTGCAGTCGCACCCCCTCCCCACCGAGCAAGCATGTCCACGAAGACGTAGTCATCTTGCGTGTAGTGCGGCGAGGGGAAGATGTCACCCTGAAGATCCTATGCCGTCAATTGCCTCACGATCGGAGGCAAAGAGACACCTGTGAAGAGCCCACAATCGGACGTCGAGCTTGTCAAAAAGAAATTGGGGGCTACCACTTAGACAAAAGCACTTTCACCGCAAGCATGCTCAGCACCCCCCGCAAGAGTACCGATTCACACAAACAAAGAGAATGCCGTACCGTTCTGCAAGCCGTAGTGCTTGTGCAGCTTGATGAGCTTCGGGAAGAAGATTCTCGCGCACTCGTACACGATGTCCGACCCCTCTTCAGTCTTGAAGTGGGCGGCACCACGGGCCTTATCCGTGCTCCCCTGGTTGAGCCGGTTCATCCTGAAGATGTGCGTAAGGTGCGGGGTGGCGTATTTGCCGTGGATTGGCCCACCGCATATGGTGAACCACCCACGGTCTTTCACGTGCAAGATCGTCCCCACAATATACGCGCCCTTGTATACTTGCCCTTGGTGATACACGACGGATCCCCTCTCGAAAGCACCTTGGACTTTTCCGTGTACCCCTCCTTCCCATGCACCCCATCCCCCGCCACGTACACCACCGGTGCTAACTGCGGCAGATCACGGTGATGCACCCAACGGGGATAAAAAGCAACACGTTGCTCCAACGTGGCCTTCGCCCACCCCGGCCAATCCGCGGCAGCGGGCGCCTTCGCGACCACCTCCGCCGGTGCGGGCTCTCCCGCCGCGGGGCTCCCCGTGATTGGGGGCGGAGCGACTACCACCTCCGCCGGTGCGGGCTCTCCCGCCGCGGGACCCTTTGTGATTGCGGCATCCTCCACCACCACCTCCGCAGGTGCGGGCTCTCCCGCCGCGGGGCTCCCCGTGATTGGGGGCGGAGCCAACACCACCTCCGCCGGTGCGGGCTCTCCCGCCGCGGGACCCTTTGCGATTGCGGCATCCTCCACGACCACCTCCGCACGTGCGGGCTCTCCCGCCGCGGGGCTCCCCGTGATTGGGGGCGGAGCCAACACCACCTCCCCCGGTGCGGGCTCTCCCGCCGCGGGACCCTTTGCGATTGCGGCATCCTCCACGACCACCTCCGCACGTGCGGGCTCTCCCGCCGCGGGGCTCCCCGTGATTGGGGGCGGAGCCAACACCACCTCCCCCGGTGCGGGCTCTCCCGCCGCGGGACCCTTTGCGATTGCGGCATCCTCCACGACCACCTCCGCACGTGCGGGCTCTCCCGCCGCGAGAACCTCCGTGCTCGTGGGGGCGGGAGCGTCCGCGGGTTGCTCCGCTCCCCACGGCGCTTCCACATCCCCCTCACCAACCACGGGGGTGTGGCCGCTTGAAGGGGCGGTGGCCATTGCTTGAGCGCGCCTTCCAGCAGCAGGGCGCCTACTTTTGAGAGCGGCAGTCCTTTCGCAGCGTCCTTCTCCGCTTGCGAGGTTGGGTAGACCGTGCGCTTCGCCATGCACTCCGGTCTACCACAATTGTTCGGCTCCTCGATGCCTTTGCCTAGAAGGCAGACGTTGTGGTAGAAGTCACCGCAGTGCGAGCACTTGTGTACTCCACGTCCATCGTCTTCCTGGCAGATGAAGCAGCAGACTTCAGGTGCTGGCGGAGGGGGTGAGGGCGGAGGCAGCACGTCGCGCCCGCCTAATTCATACCACATGGCTACTACCCAAATTCATGGTCCTACCACAAGGACCAATTGGCAATTGCGGTTTCGATCACTAAATCGACGATTTGAGGCACAGGCAACATTTGCACATGATATTTATGAGTTAAATGAATTTTATTTCTTATAGCGGCGGACCCCATGAGACTTTAGGTGTGTGGTTGAACGACACGCTTTAGGGGTGTAATTTCACCAAAAGCTTGAAGAAAATGGTGGTCCTACCACAAGGACCACCGTTATTTTGAGTATTAGGAGTCACATGGGGGGCTCACGGTGATGCTCATGGTTATACATCTTGAGTTTATGACCAAATAAGATAACTGAATCGGTTACTTTGCACCCTCATCATCATTTCCGCTCTATTTCAGCATGGCACATGTTCAACACAATGCAAATTCCGAATTTAGTGAATTTCGGACTTTAGAAATTGGCATTCATCCATTCTAAAGTGTACACGCCAGTCGAAAAATAAGATATTTGGATGATGTTAGACTTTCAGAAATTCGCAATACATATATACTTGAAGATTTAATGTGCCGCACACACCAACCTTGCGATATATGCCCTCTAGCAAGCAATTATGATGGCTGGCTGGTCAGCTCGCGTGACCACTGTTTTAGGGGGGAAACCAACGAGCCAATATATTAGAGGGGAAGCCAACGAGCCAACGAGCCAATATATGCATTCCAACCGGGCCTACCGCCCAAATATGATTGGGCCATGTGTATAGGTTCAATCTGATGGTATCCGTGCAGGTGTAGTGTTGATATATGATTGGTAAAAAAATATTGAAGATGAGTCACTAATTTGCCACATTTTGAATGTTCCAAAAAATCCGTTTTGAAAAATTTGAGCGTAGAGGTTTGAAATGCGTTCGTCATGGATATATGGGATGGATATAGGCCAAACCAGCGTTCGAATAAATTAATATAGGACCTATATATACCACCTTTCATTGGTTAGACACCACAAATCACGGGAGATGGCCAATTAAATTATCGGAACAATGGTCCTCGTGGTAGGACCAAATCGTCGATTTGGTCCTACCACAAGGACTGCGGGGCAGTAGCCACACACCAAAACCATGCGCGTTTACACAAGCAGGGTTTCGGGCATTATCCATACGCATAACTATAGGCTCTACCAACATGTGATTCGAAAAGGTGCTCACCATCTTCTTGCCCTGTATAGCATCTATCGTATGCTATTGTCAGGGCATGATCGAAAGCATTCCAATCTAATGCTTTCCTCACGGCGGTCTTCGGACCTGGCAGCGCCCCCAGTCGTTTCGTCGCCTCCGTGTCGTGCATGTTCACGACAGGGGGCTCCGATCTTCCTCCGCCAGGCTCCTCCACGCATTCCTCGCGACCGCAGTTGAACAAATCCCTCTTTAGGCCTCTTGCCTCTTGACACTTAGGGTGGTAGCGAATCCCGCACACCGTGCATCGCGTAACGAAAGCCCCCTTTTTACAATAGCAGCACCTATCTTCTGCCAGTACCCCTTTGCATTCGCCACACTGCACCGCCGGATACTGTTTATTCGCACAGCTAAAGTGAAAGCTCCTATTGCAAACCCTACAAGTCTGCGCTGGAGCTACTTTACTGTCGCATCCAACGACATGGCAGCGGTGGTATTCATGGGCCTTTTGGGAACCTCTCGACCCACGGGTTCTGACGGGCGCGGTGTTTCCGCCTCGGTTTCTTGAGGTCATTGCAGTTTCCGAAGTGCTAGCTCTAAGAAGTGTTCTTCAAGAATGGCTTCCGCTCGCTTGCACCAACTGGGGCGCTGAGACGCAGTAACTGTGCATGCATGTGTGACGTCAGCTCGGTATAAATCGAGGACAAAACCGCCCAAGCATTTCTCGTACGTCGATGGATCTGGGATCGGATCCGACATACGAGAAAAGTTCATGCACGTTTGACGTCAGCTCAGTATAAATCGAGGACAAAACCGCCCAAGCATTTCTCGTACGTCGATGGATCGAGGATCGGATCCGACATACGAGAAAAGTTCATGCACGTGTGACGTCAGCTCAGTATAAATCGAGGACAAAACCGCCCAAGCATTTCTCGTACGTCGATGGATCTGGGATCGGATCCGACATACGAGAAATGTTTATGCACGTTTGACGTCAGCTCAGTATAAATCGAGGACAAAACCGCCCAAGCATTTCTCGTACGTCGATGGATCTGGGATCGGATCCGACATACGAGAAAAGTTTATGCACGTTTGACGTCAGCTCAGTATAAATCGAGGACAAACCCGCCCAAGCATTTCTCGTACGTCGATGGATCTGGGATCGGATCCGACATACGAGAAATGTTCATGCACGTTTGACGTCAGCTTATTATAAATCGAGGACAAAACCGCCCAAGCATTTCTCGTACGTCGATGGATCTGGGATCGGATCCGACATACGAGAAATGTTCATGCACGTGTCACGTCAGCTCAGTATGAATCGAGGACAAAACCGCCCAAGCATTTCGTGGAAGTAAGTATGTGAAAATGCTTGCAGAGAAAGACAAACTTGTATATATTACTATGGATATGCATACGCGATATGTCTTGGAATCGGAGCAAACGGTGTAGGAGGGCGCGAATATGGGTGGCAGCACGAAACGGCGCCCCAATCCCACAAGCTTTAACGGTATGAATATCTACACCCCGAAACGTGTGTACAAAAGACATGTGATTGTGCTGCTGTGAGACTTCGCGTCAAGGAAGGGTTTACGTGTGTCTTACTAGATTGTTTGGTGACAGGGACGCATATCGGGGAAGGGTTATTGAACGTCACGCTCGTGCGGGATCAACGATCGTGGCTATTTGGGGTGTTATGTACGACTCTCCACATTACGCTGCTTGCAGTGAGCGTTTTTTTGGCGTTGTGTGGCTCCGACGCTGCCTACAATCCGGGACCGAATTGGGATATTCCTCCCGTTCTTATAGACTTGTTACCCCTTCTCGTAGAGGTTGGAGATTCCGCTCGCATTATACCTCTTGGAGTGTGGCCCCTGAAAGATGATGATATGGATACGCTTGAGACGTTGGTGGGGAAGATAGATTTGTTGTGCGAGGCCTGGACATCAGCAAAAGGAGAAGGTGATATTAATCACGCTCACTCAGAGGAGGTTTGTGACGATGTGGAAATGTCAGACGAGTTGGAAGGTGGGCATGAGGAAACTTACGAACGTCCTAGAGGTCAATTGCCGCAAGTAAGTGACGGTTTTGAGGAGTTGACGCGCGGGAATAAGGGTTGGTGGGTCGAGAAGATGCGAACGGCATTTGGGAGAAGCCCTCACCGCATTGCGGGTGCGGTGAGGGCGTATATCGAGTCCCTTCCGGCGGGCTTGAGTTCGAAGGTGCACAAGGAGTGCAATGCGGCATTGGTGTCGTTAGGTGACCGGCGCGAGGAGACAGGGAAGAATTGTGTTGTGGCGAATTTGAGGGACGCGTTATCACGCTTAGCACGACGAAACACACGTGCGAACGTTAATCTAACGAGGGGGATAGCGGCTGCGGCATTTGGGAGCAACTTGGCCGAGGATAACTTGGTGCGTACGGCTTGCACGATGCTTGGTGTGCATCAACGCGTTGGAACGCTTGGGGTGGTCGGAAATTCAAACTTGAGGGAGGGGGCACACATGGGAACTGAGGAGAGAGGGCGTCGTGGCCTTTGGGAGGGCGTGATGCTTGCGGAACGGAGATTGTCTACCCGATGCTTGACAATTGCCTATTACCCGCAGCTTAAGGTGGCTTAAGCCACCTTAACTTAAGGGCTCATGGGGGCTTCTTCGGCGGTGCTTTCAAAATTTGGAGACCTATGTCGTCAAGATCTTGAGCTGCTCTTTCTGCAGTGTCTAATCAAAAGTTTGATCTGAGTTCATCTTGACCCTCAAAATCTCGGTTGAAGTAGGGTGGGTATTTCCCAATTTTCCTTAAGATGGCTTAAGCCACCTTAAGCTAATTAGCTCACCGGGGGCTTCCTCGAAGACGCTTTCAAAATTTGGAGACCTATGTTGTCAAGATCTCGAGCTGCTCTTTCTGCAGTGTCTTGCCAAAAGTTTGATCCGAGGTCATCTTGACCCTCAAAATCTCGGTTGAAGTAGCATGGGTATGCAAAAACCGGGAAAAATCGCTCAAATTTTACTAAATGTTGCACCCTCTTGGATACTTCCCAAAATTGCTCACCGGGAACTTGGGGTCGCCTAATAGTGCACATAGTGTCTAAAAGAAGACAATGTCGCCGTCATTTTGAGCTAAAAAAATATAGCTTCCGGTACCGATAGCTCCCGTTATAATTGAAAACGTTAAGGTGGCTTAAGCCACCCTAAATCGCTGTTAGGGTGGCTTAAGCCACCCGAAGGGTAATAGCCACAATGGCGACTTGTGCTCTTATTAGAGCTTTTTGGTTGCACCCGGACAACACTCGAGTTAGTCCTTGCAAAAAGGACGTCGTGTTGGCACGTGACCCCAACACCGGTGCTTTGAGAACACCGAGGGAGTTCGTGAGCAAACATTGGTTGGAAGCCTCTCAACTAGTAATATATAGGAGGTTTCAAGCCAAGTACCCCGCTCTCAAGATTGGGCAACGTTCCTTTGAGAAGCAAGGGGTGTGCAAGCCGCACAATGTTGCGCGGCTGCGAAGGAAGGACAACATATCTTGTTGTTGTAGGTACCACGAAGACATGAGAATGGTCCTTGAGGGCTTTGACAAGGCCCGAGAGGCGGTGCATTCACCGTGTGCGTGCACTTCGGCGACATGTTGCCCACGGGTTCGAAGGACACCTGAGCATAGGCGAAAGGCGGTGGGGAACACGGGAATGGTTTGCACTATTGCAAAGGCGGGGAGGTCGACCTCAACTTTCGCCGAGAGCTTGTTGTGTCCGCGGGTGGGGGATAAGCATGCCATGGAGTGCTTGAGAGGGAGGTGCGAGAAGTGTGGCGGCTTGGCCAACTTCAAAGTGTGTGACAGTGAGGTGCAGCATGAGGCGCAAGTGCCGTGGTCTTGTTATGAGACTTGCGGCACAGGACAGATGGACGAGGATGGTAAGGAGATTCGGCGACTGCAGTTTGTGCAGAAGAAGACGAAGCTGGCCGCCTTGATCGCCAAGTTGCAGGCGCTGTTGCTGGGGCACGAGCCGGGGGCTTCGCCAAATTGTCAGTGCAAGGGGAACTTCTTAGTGAATAGCGCGACCGCAGGGCAACCGGAGGCATGGGCGTGGAAGAAGTTGGAAGGCTGCGGGGATTGCGCGTTTCTGCGGCCATATGCATATCACACTTTCATGGCATTGCACCAGCAGCGGCAGTTTCAGACGTGCGTCAGGGATTTGCCACTGGGACATGCGGTGTTCTTGTTTGACTTCTCGGAGAATCATTCATTGAACATTCCCCGAGAAGTGCAAAGTCTGCATTGGGTGGTGAAGCAGGCGACCATATTAGTCTGCGTGGTGTGGAGACATGCGTGTATGGCCGTGGATGGGGTGGAATCAACCGCGGAGAACCCAGTGCTGGTGAAGGATTACGTGTACTTGTTGAGCGATGACCGGAAGCACGATCACCGCTTCATTCAGTACATGCGGGAGTTGATCATCAGAGACTACTTCATCGGGAGGGGGATCGCAAAGCCCTTGTTTATCCACGAGAGGGCAGATGGTTGTGCGGGACAAAATAAGTGCGCGGCAGGGTTTGCGGATGTGGCGAATAGCAAATACGAGTGGTCATTAGGTGTACCTTGCCAACGGAACTTCTTTGAGACGGCGCATGCCAAGGGGGAGCAGGATGGGGCGGGGGCGCATGTCAAGCACGCAGCGGCGGTGGCGGTCATATCAGAGGGTGACAAGTGGTTTGCCCGCATCAATTGCGCTGCAGACCTGCATGCGTTCTGTTGCGAGAGATTGAGCCGACGTGCGGATAGCAGTTACGCCAAGGCAAGAGCGAGCTTCAATCAACGGTTTTTATACTTGGTACCAGAGGACGCACTGCACGAGGAGGCGGGAGGATTGCATGCGGTGGATCACAATGCTGGTGCAGCATACCAGGCGGTGGATGGGACGCAGCGCTTGCATTCTGTAAGGGGGGGGAGGGCGAGGGGAAGTTGATGGTACGTGAGCGTACATGCTATTGTGTGAATTGTTATGCGGAGTGTGTGCGCTCCATTCCGGACTCGGAGGGATGCTTGGAGACATCCCACGGGGATGCGTGGAGAGATGTGGAGTTGCGGCCGGCTACGGGCGCGGCCGCCGTGAGGATTCGCGGCATGGTGGAGGAGTATGCGGCGGGTGTGAGTGTAGCCGTGCGGCGTGGTAGCATCATGGCGGTGAAGAAGGATCCTACGGACGCATCACATGCCTACTACTTGGTGAAGGCGCTGTCTGGTGTCACGGAGGTCGGCGGGAGGATCCGCCGTGATGACTATAGACAGACATTTGCTCCTGGAGACTCGGTGATTTCGGGGAGATACTTTGAGTGGACGGATCCAACGTGCGAGATACATACACCTTAGATACTAGCAAGAAGTGCTTGATTCCGTGTGAAGCCGTACTAGCATGTGATGTTCGCCTAGTTAAGAGGGGGGATGTGCACATGCTACCCCTGAGGGAGCATCAGCGGTTGTTGGCACTTCTGTGAGATTCTAGTGTTATGTAGATGTATATATTGTATATATTGTAGGTACGGCCATGTTGCGGTGTATATTGTTATGACTTGCACATACTTGGAATAACTTCTCCGTATCACGTGCTACATCTCACGCACCCGCAATATATGCAATTTCTGCTTTGCAGCCCTTTTTACAGACGAAATTAGCTCCCCAGCACCCCGTGAATATGACCCGATGTGAAATTTCGCTTCTCATTGCCTAGGTATGACCTCTAAATACTTCTCACAACTTCTAATAACTTCACCGTATCACGTGCAACATCTCACGCGCCCACGAGACATGCATTTTCTGTTGTTGCAGTCAGTTTACAGACGAAATTAGCCCCCCAACGCCCCGTGAATGTGACCCGATGTGAAATATCACTTCTCGATGCCTAGTAATAACTTCTAGATACTTCTCACAACTTCTAATAACTTCACCGTATCATTTGCATATCTCACGCGTCCACGAGACATGCATTTTCTGTTTTGCAGTCAGTTTACAGACGAAATTAGCTCCCCAACGCCCCGCGAATGTGACCCGATGTGAAATATCACTTCTCGATGCCTAGTAATAACTTCTAGATACTTCTCACAACTTCTAATAACTTCACCGTATCATTTGCATATCTCACGCGCCCACGAGACATGCATTTTCTGTTTTGCAGTCTGTTTACAGACGAAATTAGCTCCCCAACGCCCCGCGAATGTGACCCGATGTGAAATATCACTTCTCGATGCCTAGTAATAACTTCTAGATACTTCTCATAACTTCTAATAACTTCACCGTATCATTTGCATATCTCACGCGCCCACGAGACATGTTTTTTCTGTTTTGCAGTCATTTTACAGACGAAATTAGCTCCCCAGCACCCCGTGAATATGGCCCGATGTGAAATTCCGCTTCACACTGCCTAGGGATGACCTCCAAATAATTCTCACCAACTCTAGTAACTTCCCCGTATCACTCACATATCTCACGCGCCCGCAAGATATGCAATTTCTGTACCGCAGCCCTTCTGCGACCCGTTAGCAGCCTGGTGGCCACCGCGGTGATCAAAAATGTGAAATATTGCCTTTGAATGATTTCTTTTAACAACTAAGTACTTCCTGAAACTTCTTGCGACTTCTAAATGCCATTTTCATCGATTATGCAATTTATAGTGCAAGGCCGTCCACCTAGCCGTGCTACATGCCATGGATCGTGAACATGGATCGGAAAACTGAGCGTACGTCGCTGCTCCCATAATAGGTCACGCGTGTTTTCCACAAATTGCCGGTATACATATAACTTCGATGCGGCATTAGTGAAGGTAGGTGAGGAGGGTATGCAGAAAATGAACGATGAACGATAAACGATGTTCGATTTACGATTTCGATTTACGATTACGATAGCCGGTCAATCCTCGGCGTCGTCATCGTCGAGCTGGTGGAGACTGAACGATGTCGGCGGTGGGCCACCACCGTCCAGACACGGAGACACCGGGGTGGAGGGTCGCGGCCATGGGCAGAAGGAAGCACCGTGTTGAGGCGGGCGCTCATTTTAGCGACGTCCTGCGGCTCGCCGTGCTGCGGCGGTGGTTCTAGCTCCTGCAGGGAATTTGCCCGCGGGGCAGGGGGAGCCAAATGGACAAGGGCGGCGGAGCGGCGGGTGGAGCGGGGGCGAGGGCAGGTGCACGCCTTTGGGGGAGGGGGCGAACATTGCTTTGGGGGGGGCGATCAAGGTTGTCAATCAATCGGACATAATCAGAATCAGTCGGACGTCGATCGGTCAGTCGGATCAGAATCAGATCAGAATCAGACGAAAATCAGACGGGTAGTAACGATCATATGTCGAATGATACGGTAACGAAATGGAATACTCATTCGTTGGTACGGGGAATATTTCGATAAATTATCGATGTTGATCGATAATATTTCGATTTTGTCGATGGATATTGACATGTGTCGATAAAATTTCGTAGTTTGCCGATAAGATATCGATGTTTACCGATAAACGTATTTATGAGTCGACATATATCGATAAATCATCGACATATATCGATAAAATATCGACACGATTCTGTTTGCTTTTCGCGAACATGCTTTCGAGTGTGTCCTTACAGCCCACAATGGTCGATAATTTATCGATATGTGTCGACACCTTCATGTTTTAATGATAGATATCGACATTATGCGATTTTTATCGATACTCGTCGATAATTTATCGATAACCGCCGATATTTCATCGATGAATCGGATTCTTAGAGTGCGCCGATGTAAAATATCAGATGTGACGTTTTAATATGGGTAAAAATTGTCCAAAATGTCCCCAAAATAGTCCCTTCGGGCACCCATATGTTCCCGTGCCTCCCACGATCAGACGAATCAGAGGTATCAGAGGTATCAGATCAGATCAGACCGATCAGATCTGATATCAGTCTGATTTTTATCTGATTGACAACCTTGGCCCCGATTCCGGACAAGGATTTTGCCCCCCCTAGCAGCACATCTTAACGTCTAGGGGGGCTAACCCACCCCCCTAGCAGTTAATTCCCCCTAAGAGTTCCCTTAAGTGTGTATTTTCGTCGGAATTCCTAGGGGGGTTAGACCCCCTCCCTAGCAACACGCTTTAACGCCTAGGGGGTTGAACCCCCCGTCTACCAAGACGGTGTCCGGAATTGGGGCCTCCCCCCCGGAACAATGTTCGCCCCCCCCCCTGGCGCGAACGCGGCGGTGCAAGAGTAGATGCATACGCCATCGGTGTCCATGTGCCCTGTGGTGACGGCCCAAAGGCGCCAGCAAGTCGCACAGGGCATGCATGTGCCGTCCCACACCAGATAACGGCCGCCCCCCTCCTGCTTCTTCCACTCACCCACTTGTAGCGCATGTCGCCGCTTGCCGAGGGCGTGGATGGAGCTGGCGGTGGTCTTGCCACCACCACCTCGCCCGCGCCACCACCATGTGCTGGAGGAGGAGGCGCGGCAAGACGTGCGAGGGGGGACTCGTCACGGAATGTCTTGCCGAGCCGAAGGGCGAGGGCGGCGTAGGTGGGCCGCTGACCAGCGTTGAGGTCGCGGACCACCACCAGATACATGGGGGTGATGTAGGGGGAATGTACCGCGGAGGACCGGAGGACGTTGTGGAGGTCCTCGACCAGAGTGAAACTCTTACCGTGGCGGGCCGGCCCGGGGCCACAGAAGCTCGCTCCGGGCCGAAAGCGGGCCGAATGTTCTTTCGCCCCCGGGCCGCACAAAAATATGCGCCGGCCAAGCTTAGGCCAAAAATATAGGCATTTCATACATGCCACTTTTTATCAAACCCCCATACTTAATTTCAAATTTTAGCGCCTGCGGCGGGCATTTTTCTTCATTGACCGTTTTGGCCGAAAGGCCAGGTATTTTCTCAATTGCGGGCCGTAAAGATTTTTGGAACACTTCAACTCTGTCCTCGACGCGGGCACGGTCCCCGTAATCCGGGTGCAGCTTGCGGTGCGTGTCCGCCAGCGTGGCAAAGACAACAAGCTGCGGGGCGGGCTCGATGGTCTCGTCGACGACAAGTGCTCGAAGTCGAACCCAGAAGCGGTGCGTGTCCGGGTCGCCGATGCCCTCCACGTGGAAGCGTAGACGTTGCAGTGCGCAACGCCCATCGTGCGGGTGTACATGGGTGGACTCCTCGTAGAGCGCCAAAGCGGTGCCGCAAAGGACCGTGGGGAGCACGCCGTAAATGAGCTCGTTGAGAGTGAGGTGGTACTCTTCGTACTCGAAGTCGAGGTCGAGCAGCTTCAGGATCTCGTCACGGGAAATAGGGCCAAACACATGTGCCATATTTGCCACTTGCCAGTAGGACGGCAAAGTCGCTCTCGGCTTCAGGTCCATCAAGGGTGAGGCCGACGGTCGACTTGAATGCATGGGCGCGGAGGAGCTTGGCCAACTCCTCGCCGTAAGCGAAGACGTAGTCCAGCTTCTCCGCAAACTCAGTACGCTGCGATGCACGAACATGGATAGATACCCAGACGGAGGTGTCGTTGTGGAACAAGGCTCCTAATCGGTTTAACCGATATTCCGATATATCGATATATCGGGGAAAAACGGGAAATCGGTATCGATCGATATCATTTTTGTGCACATTTCATCGATAAATCGGTATCGATTCAGTTTAGTTTGGCGGTCTTATGTATTGTATACGGAGAATTGTATATAAAATTCAATAATCGATATGAATCGATATCATCGATTATCGATTGAAAATGTTGAATATCGAAATCGATCGATATGCAAGTTTGAAACCGATTAGGAGCCCTGTTGTGTAACTCCGCGGATGTGGCCGAACGCGATACAGGAGTAGGGCGTGGGCGCAATGAAGACATACGGACGATTTGGTCCGGCGGCTGTTCCCCATGGGGAGTCGGGGGACTCGGAGGCGGAGTCCTGGCAGGGGAAGTACCCCCAGCATCTCGGGCAGCGCGAAGACGACTGCCAAGGGAAACGGGTGCGTCCGACATCGCTGGAATAACGTACGTACAGTAAACACTCATATTTAATGAAACAGAGATCTGGCGCCAGCCAGCCAAAACACTAAAATCGTGACCCCCCTCGCCAGCCGCCGCTGTGGCGAATTCGTTCATTAGAAGGAACCCGATTCATGAGCCAGCCAGCGCCATTCGTTATCTTCTCGGCCTCACAAAGCGAAATTTTCGAGAAAAGCGTAATGCTGATTTTTCGAACGTGGTAAAATGGACCCAACGAGTAGGCATCATATACATAGCTTATACGATGGTGTATATCCCCGTAACACCAATGATTACAGCAAAATGATGCGCCTCGCTTAGCCTAATGCCATGTGTATCGCGTCAAGCTATGCCAGCGTCAATTTCTTATTTTAAGATTGCCGAAAGCATGCCAGCCAGCGAGCCTTCCTTATTTCGGACCTCCTCCTTATTTTTTTGGGTCCAGCCAGCCAAATCACTAAAATCGTGACCCCCCCAAACGCTGGCTGCTGATTCCTTAACGGTGAATTCCTTAATACTGAGTGTTTACTGTAGTCCTGAATGCTGAAATTTTGGGGCGCGAAGTGCTCGCGCAATCAAGGGAACAGTGGTTCCTTGCCAGATGGGCGGTGCCAGTGGGGCACGCGGAAAGCAGATGGGGGGTGAAAGAGCAGTGCGCTCAGTCAGATGCGCGTGAGCGTGCGTCACGGGATACCACAAAATGCTGCGGGATCAAGGAAGAGTGGGAGCCACCAAGCGACCACTGACCGGTGGTGATGGCCGATGACCTCACGGAAAGGGTGAAATAAATATATATTTGTGATAACGAGATATATTATTTCGACCGAACTCCGAACGTGATAGGAAGCAAGACAGTGGACAAGCTGGCTATCACTGCAGTCTAAGATGGGATAATAAAATGCAGGAGGTGTTTCATTATCAGCGAGCAAAGCCGAGAGACTGACCTGGAACCTCCGATCGAGAGGTGAGACAGAGGGCAGAGGTGCCCCCCAGTGTGGGGGGGCAAGGTCTCTGTCTCCATAAAACACCCCCCTCTTTGCCGTCGAGCAACGACCGGAGCTGCGAGAGCGGCAAAACCGCCCCTCAGCCGGGACGCCCGATCGAGATCCTGGACGCGAACGGCGTCACCATCCGAAACCGTCACTGCCGCTATCGCCGCAGGCACCGCCAACAGGTTAGGACCGTGGCGCGGCGCCAACGAGCCCACCCCGTGGCACGCCTGCGGCAGGTCCCGCCGTCGCCCGCAGCTACCAGGGTCCAACCCCAGCCGGCATCCGCCATTGAAGGGGCCCGTCGGCTCCGGACACAAGCGGCCGGGTAAGAGCGCAATGGACGGGGCGACGGGTAGTGAAATCCCGCAAACGGGAGGCGCTCCAGCGCCAACCGGGCAGGAGCTGGCAGAGAGCACCGGCTCAAGGCCAGCGTGGCCCGCGCACCCGCAGCGGATAGGGCATGTGCGAGGATTCACTGCGCGACCGCGCCGGCCGCGCGGTGCAGCAAGTGAGCCCACATCTGCTGCGTCAAAATCCCGAACCGAGACCGCGCTGAAGTCGGGGACGGCCCGGCGACGGAAAACGTGACCCTGGAACGGGCGGCGCTGAAGAATTCCTCAGCGGGGCGCGTGGGTCGGCCACCCGCAGATTAGGTGGCGAAAACTTGGGAGCACATGCCGCGTCAGCGGACTCGGGCAGAAGGGCAACCGCCAGAATCCCACAAGCGGAGGCAGCAGCATCAAACCCAGCCGAACTCGGGCGAAGGCAAGGCAGCCCCAAAACAGGCGGTGCACAGAGCACCATTCACGCAAGTAAGTAAGATCCCGCTGAAATTTTGTAAAGAAGCACCGGCCGTCGTGGAAGATCTCGGTGGCGAAAAAAGACCGGCCCGTGTGCAAGACAGTGAAACATGTTAAATTACGCCGCAATTGATGAGGTTCGCGGAAAGAACGTGGGGAGCTCCCCAGATTAAATCCAGCCGTTGAGATCACAAGAAACCCGGCAGAAAGACGGGCGCTTGATCCACCGGCGACGAAAGCAAAAAGAGTCGAAGCCGGCGAAGAATTCGAGGTCCACGAAAAGCAGAACTCGGTACCAAAAAAAATGCAGAGGTGTGGTGGTGGAAAGGTCTGCGTAGAAGTCGTTAAAGACGTTCCGCTAATACCAGTTGATGAGGGGTACTATGTGGATAGTTCTCTAGTGTTGAACAACATTGAACATTGTTGTTACAATTATTGTTACTGTTGTATTATATCGCATTGCCCCATATACACAAATCAGTTATGGTGGGCTGAAGGTCAGTGTACAAGAAGGAAGAGCTCTCAGAGCTCTCTAGTTCATATAGCCTTGCTACAGAGATATATTCACTAACTGTCATCAAATCTCTAATGCATATAAACATGGCACCATGACAGTCATCCGACAGCACCCATGCTGAGTACTTGGTATTATTTCCGAACCGTCGCACTTTAGTGTCAGTATCTAAACTGGTTATGACTTCTCATACAGCATGGTCATACCACTTGTGCCATCATGACATGTTGTCATCAGTCATCATGACATGCTGACATAAGTCATCATATCATGCTGTCCCCAGCTCATACTGCCAATCGCCGTACGTGCTACTTGCCCCCTAGTACACAAACTGTCACCTATCATATTTCCTAGAGTAGTCTGATAGACCGTCACATGCAGGCCGGAACCTAGAATCCAACCATAAAGGTTGGTTATAATCTCATTTATCGATTCACAGTTTGAGCTATCACGTTATGAGTCCACATCCTGTTGAGGGGTTCGTTCATACATTATAGATATACAGAGTGGTATATATGGCAGGCTTGCGTCCACGCACGCTTTATCTAGTCAATGATGATGCGATCTAGCCATGATTGGCTAAGCTCAGGCGCTTGGGATGGATTGAGGAGTTCCGAATTGAGGGTATCGCGGTTGGACGGTATGGCCTGAGTATTCGCCTTAGTTGATTTCGACTTTGCTGGGGTACCGACGTAACGATTTTCGTTACGGAGCAAGGAGCGGTATTAATAACCCAATAACTCCAAATATTGATATATCGGGAATATCGTATCTGTCGATAGGTTTTTTCGCAATATCGCGGATATCATATCGTATCGATAACATTTTTGAGAATGTTGGTATCGGGCGATAGCAATTTTGCAGTTATCGGTGTCGGTCGATAGGATTTTCGTAGTTATCGGCATCGGTCGATAGGATTTTTGACAAAATGTTATCGACATATCGAGAAGGGCCAAGGTCGATATCGATCAAGGTTATATATCGAAATCTGAAAGTGGGATTGATTAGAGTTCAATAATTGAATTTTCATATTAATCAATATCAATAAGACCCTGAAGTGATCAATAAATAACGATAACTACTATTGCTTGAGATCAATCAATGACAATAGTTGCTGCTTAAGATCAATCAATAACAATATTAGTTGTTGTTCCAAGTTGGGAAGGTCCTTCCGCGACTGCTCCTTCCACCACTGGCTCACGTCAGTTTCAGGCTTGCGACGCATGCCATCACCGTTCAATAAATTCGGAAATTTACTACTAGATTTTGATACTTAGGTCTGTTGCAGTGGCTTGACAGGTTTGCTCGTTGCGTCGGCATTACTCGATGCTAGACTAAGATATTTCACTGTTGTTATTTGATGATATTAAAAGTCATTTAACATGATGCTAAATGTTCCGGAATTTGTCGTAGCAATGAAAAGCTACTCAGGTCAATCGTAATGATCTCGCACCGAGGAAACGACTAAAAGTTGTTATAACGGAAGTCGCCGTGTCGGTGAATACTGACCTCGAGGTACCAGGGTAGAATTTACATCCACAGAATGCCAATTGCTAATTATTTGTGATATCCGGAACTTTTTTGCAATTGCACAGGAGTGTTAGCTAGCGCTCATGATAGACCAGCTTAAAAGCACTGTCCTTCACACGACGCACGCTTGGTACCCTTGATGATGTCAAGTGCTCAGTAAACCTGCCATACCTTCCTTATGAAGGTTGTACTCTTGCTCAGCTGTCTAGGAAGTGTGCTCCAATCCATATACCATAGTGGGAAGAAAAAAACGTATCAGGTTATGCATATGATTATGCTTGTAGCTGTGAGGTACAAATAGCTTTGAACCGATTTAAGAAAGGAAAACAAGTCCAACCCCATCTCAGGGAAGGAAAAAAAACAAAAATATGGTGCTTAGAAACAAGTATTTCTGAGCGTTACATGCGTGATGCACTACATGCAATTCCCAACCTTTTCCCCCTATATCCATTCCCGCTACAAGATCCTCAAAGTCGCATATTCTTTGACGGTGCCTGCCTGTTTGTGACTGGACAAAATGCAAGTTGACACTTCAATAAGGCTGGGTGTATGATTCCAGTGTGTACCAGTCTCCCATTAAGCCACGGGGGGAAAGGAAAGTTCCCTATTTGGAGCTGATCTAGTAAAGACCACAAAGTGCCTTGCTGCAAAAACTTCCGAACGCACTTGGCTACACACTTGGAGTCACCATCTTTCTTATGTTTTCTTAAAAAGTTTGGTGAGGCATACTGTACCAGAGCTTAGCCTACTAAAGCTGGTAACTTCAAGTTTCAAACAGCACAAGCTACTGCAGCACACACCCTCCCTCTTTCGGGGGTGCACTCACCATCTCCTCTGCACTCTTGGGCCCGTCAGCTGTAGGTGGTGGTGCCTTGGCCTTTGCAGAGGTATTTACGACTCGTTTGGACAAGATTTTGTCGGCTTCGTTCACCAAACCTTGGAGCTGTTTCTTATGGGCAATTTCAGCAGTCGACTGATTGCCCTTGATTGCTCCATACCTGTTTCCACAAAGCGTCTAGTGAGAAGGCCAAGGGGGGCAGCGTTCAACATTGAATGCTCCCTTCCGAATTCAAAGCAGATTTACAAAACTTATCCGAAACCGGAACACGCTTGTACTGCACTCTGCAGCCGACAATATGCACACAAAAAAACAAGAAGCTTCAGTCCTGACCGGTATTCTTACCCAGCAATAGCAGTTGACAGATGGTCGAATAGGGCGACGTGCATGTTCCCCTCTTCACACTTTGTAGGGACCGGCGAGGCCGTGACCGCACTGAGTCGAGTTGAAACCAGAGATTTTTGGTTTACCTGTGGCGCCGAAGGTCATGAAGAGTCAGGCTCAACGGATCGCGACCCAAAACAGTGTGCCAGCTGTTTGAGAAGTTCAGTAGCCCTTTGTCGTAACATGACATACTTGACAGGGAAGAGAAAGCAGGGAAGAGACTGCCGGTATCGGAGGAAAGGCAGGCGAATCACCAGCTCGAGATCGTTGGAATAAGCAACCACGGCTTCCGCTCTCCCAATCGCTTCGTTGGTGCGGTCAAGTTCGGTTTCAAGCGAGGACTTCTCTTTCTCCAAAGTCTCGAGCTGCAAGAGGCATAGAGCCACTAAGGTCTTCACAATATTTTTACAGCTGAAGTGGTCTCTTCTGTCCAATCAGTTTTCACACGAAAGCGCACTGCGTCATGCTCGAAGTGCTCAACATTCGCAAAGAACTTAGTCCATAGTCGTCGAAGCGGGCCCGTTTACAGGTAGCGTTACGCAGCAGTTTTCTGCCAGTTAGAATACGTTCTCTACGACGTTCGGTTATCAATTGCTTCTGAAGATCACAATTCTGTATGCAGTATGCACATGGGCCGCAAGACTTCGGCACTTCAGAAGAGGTGCAGAGAGCTTACCTTTAGATTGAAAAGGTTCAGTGAGTCAGACAAAAGTGCATCTTTGCGCTGTGCGACAGCGGCTTGGATGGCAGCAAAGTTTACTTCGATGGCCTTCGTCACTAGCTCATATGCACCGTCCAGTTTCTGCTTTTCGCACTCTACGTTCTCCACTGCGACTTCAAGTGCCGCCTTGTAGTTTTTGGTATTCCTCAAAGTCAATTTCATATCCTCATAACTTGTCTGGCGCACCTCAGCGATTGGCAAGTAGTGGTGTCCTTTGTGAGAGCCTTTCAGTAAGCATACTTGACACACCCCGACCTTGCAAACTGTGCACCAAAACTCCAAAGGCTGACCTTCACCATGTTGAGGGCAGTCCGGCAGTCGAGACATATCTGCGTGTGCCAACGGCACAGACTTGTGGTTCTTGAACACTTCGAACGCGTGAGTGCGATCGAAGCAAGTGCGGCAGAAGCTGTTCGCACAAGTTTCGCAGGTAAGCTCTGCAAGTTCACCGCAGTTGTCGCACAAGTGTTTGCTGTGGAGGATCAGCTGTACTATACGGGACAGGCGCACATCAGGAACGACAGGCACATCTCCAGTGGTAGCCGCATGCTTCAATATTTCCGCTGGTTGCTCGTTGCATTTGGGGCAGTGGATGAAGGCTTTACGCTCGTCCAACGCCGGATCATTGCGGGGAACACACCCCTCACACATTGAGTGCAAGCAAGGGAGCGTGATCGGGTTATTGAAGTAGTCTCTACATACTCCGCACTTAAGAAGCGATAACGGTGGTAAACTTTTACCAGACATAGTGTCTGTAATAACGTCTGGTGCTTCAGAATTTGTCATGTTTTCGTGAAGGTTATCGTGCTGATCCCCAGGACCAGAGGAGTTTTGTCAACGTTTAACGTTTACGTTACAGGAGAGGAGCGGGAGGACAGGCTTTGGCTTACGTTAGACGCGCTCCGGAGAGAGAGAGCAGGCAACATCAACACGAGGATTTCTCTCATGTCATCGTCATCGTCATGTCCCGGATGTGACCGGTATCCGGTATCCGGTACTTATATTTGTACGGGCGCCCGTATTTTCATTCTCGATTCTGCGACTGCATCTCCATCTGCGACCTACACCTTGGATGACTCTCGTATCGTCGTATCTCGTAAGTTTCACGCGACAGCGACATGCAGATACGAAACGAGTGTCAGTATGAGTATCGAGTATGACCTACTCTTACTCTGGAACCCGAGTCTCCGGACCGAAATAGCGCGAATATTACTTAGGGTTTGTAACGCAGATTGAGCTTATGGGCGTCCGGAGACTTAGAGATTTAGACCAGCTCCACAATCATCAAGTAACGCAGCCCTCGAATCGAATCGCGGGTAGCCGCGCGAAGCGCGGCTCGTCTAAACTCTGGGGACGAGAGTAGACCTACTCTTGTTCCCAGAGCTTATGGACTAAATTAGACTTAGGGTTTGTAACGTTCTGGGGTCCGTAACGTCGACTCTCGCGTGTCGCAGGCCGCGCAGCGGCCGCGCTCGGAGAAACTCTGGGAACAAGAGAAGTAGAAAAAGAGTGTGCCCAATGTATTGTGAAGCTGAAGGGTCAAGTGTCTACAGTACTCCGGTATAAATCTGAAACGCGAAAGAGAGACAGTGTCGAGTGTACCATGGAAAGGGGGGGGTCTATATTTAATTATTCCAAACCGTGACGCTTCTGGACACCGCCAGCCTGCGGTTGAGGTTGGTAGCTTTGTAGGTGGCCGCAGCCGCCGACGAGCTCCAGCCACCGTACTGATTGAACTCGAAATCAGTAACCTGGTCAGCCGCAGCCACCGCCGTAGCCCCACCAGACCGCAGGGACTGGGTCCCATACCGCTGCCTCAGAGCATCGGGGTCCAAGCCAGAAGCCTCACCCAGCATCCTGAACAGGTACCTCCTCAGCTGAGGATAGTCCAGCCTCTTCCCCGTCAGGCAGTCAGCCGACGGGTCCCGCTGAAACCGCCTGCCATCAATCTGCTGAAACAGGGGCTCGTCTGGCTGCACTCCCCGTGCAATCTGAGTGTCAACCCACCTCTGACTGACCTCCACTGGGCACAAAGGCTGCCCCTCCGCCGCCCGGGCAACCTCCACCAGCTGCCCATACCTGTACTTGTCCGTCTTCCGCTTCTCGAGGAAGGTGGTCATGTGGGTCTCACAGAACTTCATATCCCGCAGTCTCACCTTCTCCGCACAGTCATACCGCCAGAAGCCTGTCCACATGTCCAAACCCAGTGTAGCAAACATCTGCCGAGTGACACCTCCCAGCATCAACCAGCAACGAGCACCACTCTGAACAAATGCAAACTCCAGCGGCTCCTTCCTGTTCAGCCGCCTGTCCCCCAGCCTCCTGTGAGCTGCCTCCCGCACTGCGGCCACCAGCCGATGAGAGGTGGGGTTCCGGTCTGCCGGGACCAGAGCCAAATCATGAGCAGTGAAAACCATAGCCGAAGCGGTCTTCACCACAGAGAAGGTCCTGGCCGCATTGGCTATGTACTGTAAGTACATAGCCACCGTGACCGGGTCAGCAGGAACAGGCACCCTAGGTGGGTCACGGTCCTGACAGAAAGCCTGGTACCGTACGAACACCCGAGAGTAGCCCCGCATGGTGCTAGCCTCACGGGTGCCAGACACCGCCAACAGCATGTCTGCCCGCAGCTGCATCTCCAGCGGGTCCGTCACGGAGAATTGTAGGCCAGCCCACTGCTCCCCAGTGCCTATGATGCCTGCATGAAAGGCAGCCCCCATCTCATACCCCTACCCCAGTCACAAGCCATGCAACCCCCCAAGGTACAGCGGGGACCAGGGCCTGCAGGCTCCCTCTCATCGAAGGAGCCCCGCAAGAGGAGGACCCGAAAGTCAGGCAAGCCCACACCCCCTTCATTGGCCCTTCCGAGGCCAGGGAGGAAGGTGTCCGCAGAGGGCTGGAGCTCCGTCCACTGCACCACACAGTCTGCCAAGTGAACCCCGTCGGGACACAGCAAGACCCACCACGGCTGGAAAGTCCAGACCGGGGCCACAATGGAGGCTGCGGCCCTCTCAGCCTGCAGAAACAGCAGGAGCCTCCCGATCATCCGAAAAGGCGGGTTGCACCAGTTGACGTGCTCCCGCCAGTCCGTCTGACCGAAAGTGTCAACCCCCGACATACCTGGACAGTGCCAAGCACTGTTGAAGGAGGGGGCACCTGCACTGTCAAAAACAAGACAATTCTTGTCAGTTGCAAACCTGTCCCGGGTGTGCCTCCACCCCCCGGCAATCCATGGGTCAGCCCACTGAAAGATTGCCGGGTTGACCATCCAGTCATCATGGTCCTTGATCTTGGACAGGGCATCTGCCCGGGCCTCAAACTCCCTGGGCATCCAAAGGGAGGACAAAACCACCCCGTGGTCAGCACAGAAATCATGCACCGCTAAAGCCAGCTCCTGAAGCTCCTGATGCCTGCTGCCAGACTCAATGACAAAATGCACAGCCTGGTTGTCACAAATGACAAGCACCCTCTTCCCTCTCAGCTACGCATTTCCACAGATTTCGCGGAAATTTACCTAGATTTTTTTACCTATATTTCTCATTTTCACCTAAATTTCGCGCAGATTTTTCGAGAATTTCTCACGAAATCTCAGATTTTGCAAACATACAAAGGAGTACAATATACAGGCTAACTTTTGAAACATTCATAGCATTAAGAAAATTGGTAATAACAAAGCAACCATCGATCGTTTGGGGGCAACCGGGCAGGGGGGGCGGTATACGGGTATTCATGTTAAGAGATTCGTTGGCTAGTAGATTGCTCGAGCTAAGAAAGTTCCGATTGTACACATGCGACATGACGAGTTAACGACACAAGCAAACAATGATACATGGCACTACGTAGTTTATTAGCTTTTATTATTTCAAAACATGTCAATCAACAAAATCAAAACGTTTACTACCGGCTGGCTCTCCTTTCGAGCGGCACGTTCCTCCAACACATTTAACTCAGGTTCCTCCTCCTCGTCGGAGCTATAGCTAGCTACTAAACTGTCGGGCATTTCGGTTCAGTGTGCGTACTGCGTGTAAGGTGCAATCAGATCAGCGAGGGGATCGGGGCTTAACAATTGTTGACAGTGTTGTTGAAGGTGTCTTGGTGTGCTAAGTCCCAATTGTGTGTGAAACGGTTGGATCTTGGTTGATCTTGGATGGGTCTCACGATTTCGTTGATGACACAGTGTTAACGACGATTCCGGCTGAATTCCTGTGGGCAGACGGCCATAATGATACAATGACCACTCAAAATTCGAAATTTGCCAAATTTCGAATTTCTCCCCCAAATTTCGCGGGCACGAAAATTTGCAGCCTATATTTCTTCAAATTTTTTTGATTTTTTTAGGTACCTAGATTTCGCAAAAAATTTCGCGAAATCTGTGGAAGGCCTTACTCTCAGCCTGCCAGCCACATCAAATGCTCGGGGAGAGTCAAAAATGCCCCTGAGCTCCCTGAGAGTGGATGACGCTTCAGTCTGTCCGACATGGTCAGATAACTGTGGCCAAGCAACTCAGGTCCCCCAAAGGACTGCTCCAGCCAGGAACCCCATGCCACCTCAGAGGTGTCCGCATGGACTGTCTCCAGCTGAAGCCCCGCCCCCCCGGGCTCCCAAATGCCTCTCTGATGCCTACGAAAGCCGTCTGTCGGCCAAAACTCCAGCTCTGCCCGAAGAGCATCAGTGCCCGGGACATGAGAAGCCCACGAGCCCCAAGTCAGGGTGTCGGCTATGAGTACTGGAGCCGCCCTAGCATACAATCTAGTGACACCCCCTAGTACAAACCACTGTGCATTAACTAAGCCTGCAAACTTAGCCACAAGCCTCAGAGGCAGCCTATGAAACAGCCTCAACAAGTCTGACACACAAGCACGGATCTTGCTCAAAGCCTTTTCAGGCACGAACAAGACCCCCCCCTCCAGGTCTATGCCTATGCCTATATGCACAAGGGCCCGTGTGAAAAACAGCTGAGACTTAGACTCTGACACGAGCCAGCCTGCCTCCCGCACGTCCCGCATAATACGGGACAACACAGCCAAAGCCGAAGGGTCCGTGAGTGTAGGAGCCCTCACAACAAAGGCAAAGTCGTCCACGTAGGGGTGCACACGGAACCCGAGACCCCGCCACTTACCTACGAGCTCCTTGTTGATCTTCGTAAACACCCAGCAAGCTGGGGCTAGACCAAACGGCAACACACAGAACTCAAAGAACCTGCCCTGCCACTCAACAACAACATATGTACGAGACATCTCGTGGAGGTCTACGTGGTAATACCCTGACTTATAGTCAAAGTAAAACAGCCCGTCACCCCTCCTAAGCAGGTCTACAAAAGGTTGCAGGTGCTCATACTTGAACTTCGGAAAGATCAGAAAGGCATTGAGCCACTTACCGTTGAAAATTAGCCTTAGCTTGTCCCGAGAGTCGTCTACCATTAAAGGCAGTACAACCCGCGGCTTGCTGGGCACCTCTCTCAGGGCGCCCATAAGGACACACTCCTGCACAGCGTCAGTAACGAAGGTGGCGTGCCTAACAGCTGACACGTGGTTAGCCAAGTGTACTCGGGGCGGAGCCCTGCCATCTTTAAACTTCAAGTTAAACCCTCTCTCAATCCAAGACATCACATACGAAGAGCGGACAAAGGTCCGCCAAAAGGGTGCTCGTTCCCTAAGTCTCCCCGCAACACGGGGCACCGGAACGCCCTGTTCACACAAGGGTATGGCCTCGACAAGCTCTTCCTCAGAGAATTCAGAACCTGGAACACAAGGAACAACAGCCCGCGGGCCAAGATTCATTACAAATTTAGGGTTCGTCCCCACAAATTACATTTTAAGTTGGGCATTCCACCTCAACTGTTAAGCATTCCGCTTAAGCTGACAGTACTGGCCTTCGTGGCTCTACATTTTTAACAATTCAACGGTCCGATCCTCTGCCACGGCCTCTGCCAGCCGGGCGCGGCTGCGAGCATTGGTTTTGGTGGTGTCCAAACTCGTTACAATTCCAGCATTGGAGGTGACTGCCACGCCCTGCCTGAACAGGTGGCGGTGGCGGAGGTGCTCCAGGAGCAGTAGGACGAGAAGCTGAAAAGGCACCCCTGCCTAGGCCCTTGTTTCGCCCCTTGGCAGCCGCGGCTTGGGCAGCGTGAATCTTTTCAGCCTTAACTTCTTTCTCTGCTTTGCGCATTAACTTTTCGTCCTCTTCATCGTCAGCGTACGATTTACGCTCAAGTTTCTCGCAGATTTTCCAGCCCACTTCAGGGCCTTTGTCCGAAACCAAGGCCAAAATTTTAGCGCGTGCCTTGGCGCGTGCCACACCTTTTTCCGCAGTCTCAGACAAGAATTCTAAAGCAAGAGTGACAGTCTCAGGCAGCTCCACACCTTCCAATTCCTTCTTGGCGTCATTAAGCGCCAACTGTGACGCTGAGTGTGCCACGAAGTGGTGCTGGGTCTCCAAAAACTGTTTGCGGAGTCCCTTGTCCTTGCCATCATCGTTGCGAGTCAACTCAAGGCGATCGGACCCTGGAAGCTGAGTGAGATCTACTGCTGCCTCCCACGGACGCTTACGGTCTCCTGAGGCTACTTGTGACAGTCCCTTAAGCTCAGCAAGTCGGGCAGTCGCTCTCTCCATTTGTCGAATCAACTTCATTTGCGGTTGCGAGAGGTCCTCCCCATCTTGGAAAGCGGCAAAAGCGGTCGCGTACGCTGGCTGCGCTTGCAAATCATCAATTCGTCTTTGACACAAAATTGGGTCGGTGAACCACTCCATAATCAATATACGAATACTACTGAAAGTATGTGCGCACTGAAAAGCTTACGGTGTTACAGAACTGCAAAAACGGACACAAACTGCAAAAACGGACAGTAAACTGCAAAAAGTTAAACAGTCGATGAAAGTCCACACAAGTCCACAGTAACACGGCAAGAGGCCCTCTCAGTCCGTAGCTGGCCTCTTATGCCTCCGACTGATCAGAAAACCTCAGTTTTCAGATCTGCTCCGGATGACAGTCATACTGCCTGTCATCCTACACTGATCAGAAAACCATCAGTTTTATACAGTAATAAGAGTATTGAGTATTCCTAGCTTGTAACGTTTTCAATCATGCAGGAACACAAGCAGGAAAATAAGAATCCTATGGAAACGTGCTTAAGCGACTGAAGACCTTAGCGAAGGATAATCAGAGAAATCAGGGCGTATTGTAATCCAACTACCTTTTAGTTTGCGAAACTGGCTTGCATCTAAATCAATAGCGTTTGTGTAACTGAGTGCGCCTTCTGAGCCCGAGAAGCAGTCGCTACGAAACGTTCCTGCAAGAAGAAAGTGAACGCCAGCTAGGTGCACTGTTGCTATTTGTCCTAAGACGTGTGAACCTTGGCGGAATTTGCAATGGAGAAATACTTAATCATTTGCGATTTTGAATGAAATTCAGCAGTCTATTTGCCCTACGTTAGTAAGAAAGTAGATGCAAGTGATACCATCAAATCGTCTTCGATTTACCTCAGGAATAGGCAATATCGTGCATCTTCACTGCACCCCGTGGCTCTTCGTAGAATTTTGAGCCAGCTTAGCGTCCCGAGGATGAAAGTGACAGTTGGTCAAAGGCTTATATTTTGACGCGATGATGTGCGAACAGGTATCTGAGGCACAAACATGTACAGCACCGAGGGGTTTTATTTGAAATTTTGAACACTGCTTCGGACTGCTGTTTGCTGTGAATGTTTACCGTCCCTTCTATGGGTGGAGACCTTATCATTGAACGTCGTTTAGCTTTGATTCCGTTATTTCCGATTAGACGCTAACCAGAAAACCGTGAACTGATATTATATTTGTTCACGCCCCTCTAAATTTGAAAAGGCATCAAGGTCCGCGGATACTTGTGGACATGCCATTTCCACAAAAGGTAAATTCTGCTTGCCCTTTCGTTCTCACTTTACTATTTTAGTATTGGGAAAGAGCGTCGCAAGTCCTGTCGGTCTCACGATCAGTGTGCCTTTGTAGCACGTGTTCGCCGCCGTGATTGGTACTTTGTGATACTTGAACGTAGACTGCCTTAGTTTCCCGTAGGCGGTCCGCAACACTATGCTCACATACTTGCCGAAAACACTATTCGAATATATGCCAAAACCATGTTCAGATATATGTTCAAACAGTTTACAACCATGACAACAAACGTCGGCCAAATTTTCGACTATACATCCCCTTATGACTTGAAAAATTCAGACTTGAATGCTTTCCAGGGATGCAACAATCCCTCAGCGTTTCCATACAACCTTCAGAAGCTCTGGTCGCCGTTGGTACCGGCGAAGCGGGCGGGATGCATACCATTTCAGCTCCGAGAAGCCACGTTTGCTCAACGCGGGTCAAGGGTGCCTTGCAGACATCGAGCACCTACCTGCCGACTTCGAGCGCGCGAACCCTATTCCTCCACGGGCCCGCGCTAAGAGCTCTCACCTCTTCCCAAGCACACGGGAGGTGTTTACTCCTTTAGCGGTCAGACTGAAGTCAGGAGCACCGATGCAGCTCAACTACACACCTGTGGCACCAGTCTTGCGTTGTTATCAGTTTCCGATGGACTGCTTATCAGGCATGACCCGCACGCTTTCAGAGCATCGCCTCGTTCAAAATCCTCAACACAAACGTGAACTTTTGCGGGAAGAGGCAGAGAAAGCTGTTATTGTGGCAGCGCTGGTTCCAGTGAGTGCCTCCTTTCATCACCAAAGCTTGTTTCAGCGACTCTCCTTGCGCAGGTGGCGAGCGCGAGGACCTGGAAGCTAATCAAGAGAAGAAAGTCGGCTTCAAAAGCGGCTTACGTTTCTGGTGCGGGTTGTCTGGCACCGGGCACCTCCTCGAGGCCACCCGCCACTGTGCGGAGTAACCTCACCTCCTCGAGGCCACCCGCCACTGTGCGGAGTAACCTCACCTCCTCGAGGCCACCCGCCACTGTGCGGAGTAACCTCACCTCCTCGAGGCCACCCGCCACTGTGCGGAGTAACCTCACCTCCTCGAGGCCACCCGCCACTGTGCGGAGTAACCTCTCCTCCTCGAGGCCACCCGCCACTGTGCGGAGTAACCTCTCCTCCTCGAGGCCACCCGCCACTGTGCGGAGTAACCTCACCTCCGAGGCCACCCGCCACTGTGCGGGGTAACCTCACCTCCTCGAGGCCACCCGCCACTGTGCGGAGTAACCTCACCTCCTCGAGGCCACCCGCCACTGTGCGGAGCAACCTCACCTCCTCGAGGCCACCCGCCACTGTGCGGAGTAACCTCACCTCCTCGAGGCCACCCGCCACTGTGCGGAGTAACCTCACCTCCTCGAGGCCACCCGCCACTGTGCGGAGCGACCTCACCTCCTCGAGGCCACCCGCCACTGTGCGGAGTAACCTCGCCTCCTCGAGGCCACCCGCCACTGTGCGGAGCGACCTCACCTCCTCGAGGCCACCCGCCACTGTGCGGAGTAACCGGAGGGTTCTCTCGTGCTTAGTCTCCACCTTGAGCCTCTTCTGTTGCAAAGCGCGCATCGTCCAAGCGCCCGCTCTTCAGTTTCCGTGTACCGCCTCTTTCGCCTAACCTGCGCGTTGTTGAGGGCTGAGCGTTTCGCTTTGCTGCCTTCACGAGAGTGGAGTGTATATGCACAATTTGGAGGCTGTCGGGGTGACTTGAAATTATTTCCTGCATGAAACCGGGAAATTGTCCAACCGCGTCCACAGTACGAAATACTGTACATGCAGAGCCCAACGTGCAGCAAACCCTAAAGCCACTGGTGGCCTTCTGCCCGCCAGAGCAGCACTGCTGATGAACACTTGCTTACCCTCGAGTGCTTTCGTGCCACTGCAAGCCGTTGTTTCCAGTCGATGCAGTGTCTCTGCGGCGCCTCACGTTTTCGGCTGTGCGGGCACAGTCCGAAGAGGATAACTACTCCAGGAGGGGAGCCGAAGGTAAGAGCCTCCTCCCCGAGCCCGGAGCGGACCTGCGCAGGGCACTGTAGCAGGTGTGCTGCGAGGGCGAAGTTCTCCTCGGCTGCCTTACGCCCCTCCAGCCCAGCTGTTGCAAAAGTATCGATGCCTGTGGCCTCTCTTGCAATAGTATCGACGCCTGTGGCCTTCCGATGCAGCGAAAGTCTTAACTCACTTTCTCTTCCAAGGGATGCCCTCTCCCAATTTCAGAGACTCGGTGTGTGGCAAAGCGTGCGGTGTCCTCAGTGCCTGGTTACCGGTTCAGTGGGGTCGCCGCTTTGGGGAGCTCGGCGTTTGGGGTCGCCGCTTTGGGGAGCTCGGCGTTTGGGGTCGCCGCTTTGGGGAGCTCGGCGTTTGGGGTCGCCGCTTTCGGGAGCTCGGCGTTTGTGGTTGCTGCCTTGACCTTTTCGATGTTTCCAATTCCGACAGATTTGGCGAGGTGGGCGGTTTGGGGGACACCTTTGGCTTCGGCGAGGTGGGCGGTTTGGGGGACACCTTTGGCCGGCGAGGTGGGCGGTTTCGGGGACACCTTGGCTTCGGCGAGGTGGGCGGTTTCAGGGACACCTTTGGCTTCGGCGAGGTGGGCGGTTTGGGGGACACCTTGGCGGCGAGTGGGCGGTTCGGTGGACAGCTTTGGCTTTGGTGAGGTGGGCGGTTTGGGGACAACTTTGGCTTTGGCAAGGTGGGCGGTTCGGGGGACAGCTTTGGCTTTGGCAAGGTGGGCGTTTGGGGACAGCTTTGGCTTTGGCGAGGTGGGGGTTTTGGGGACACCTTTGGCTTCAGCAAGGTGGGCGTTTGGGGGACACCTTTGGTCGTCTTACTCTTTCGTCCGCAGTTTTGGCTTTGTTTGATGTTGAACTTGGGGTTGGAGCATTCACTGAATCGGCGTTTGGGCTTGCTGGATTGGCGTGCTGTTCTTTACAGATGCCTCTAGGGCGTCAAAGGTGTGGCCCGGATCCACGCTGTGCAGCTAGACTTAATAACCGTGTCTTCCATCTTCTCTTTAAAGCTGTTTGGGAGATTTTACCAAGCGTTTCCTGGTTTTCCTGTAGTTGACGTCTATTTGTCCAACCCCCTCTGGGAGGAAGCAACATTGTAGCTCACGCCTGCTGCGCCGTGCAGGTTGGCGCCGAGCCAGAGAGAAAGAGCCCAGTCCAGCTACGACTTAAAACGCGCAAACAATAAGGATGAAGCCCCTCTCTCAGACTATTTCGTCATATCCCCGAGTGTACATTTCCCCAAAACTCCTCCGAGGTAAAAGGCAATTCTTCCCTCACCTTGCCTCGCCTCGCCTCGCTTTTTTATGTTTGTTTCACTGCATTCCCCCCCGCATGCGAGCCTGCCGCTTTCACCGGCTGCTTGCTCCTGGACTACACCCTGCCTTGGAAGCTTACATGCGCCCTCAGAGTACTCACTCCATCTGGCGCGCTTTGCAGCAACGTAACTGCAGCAGAGCGTCGGCTGCTCCGTGCCACGATGGTGCCTAGAAGCAGCGTAGATCTGGACTTAGTATCTGAAGCTTCCGGGAACATCGATTTTCCTCCGCCCTCACCTCAATCACCTCAATCACCTCAGTCACCAATCACACAAAGTCCGCGATCTTCCATTTCGCAGACATCGAGCGCGGCATCTACCAATTTTTCAGGTGGAGGAGCCCGGAGCACCTCCCCCGTCCGCCTCACCCACCTGACGTGTGAGCCGCTGCAACTATTTGTCTCTTTGCACCAAGCCCCGCAGGACCGTGTCATCCTTTAGGCACTTTGGTCGCTACAGATTAATGGACCTGAGCATCCCGGCCACTGATTGTTCCCCGTGTCTCACACTCAAAATCTTGCTGCGAGGCACGGCGGGCGAGAGGACTCGCAGGGACTGGAGAAAGTTCCAGGAGGCAGGGGCAACTGAGAGGTAGTTGGGGCGAGAGTGGGGCGCAGTCGGCCCTGCCGGATTGCCGTCTTCATCTTCCTTGATTTCCGGATGGATTGGGAGGGGAGCACCTCGGCGGGACTTTAGCACCGGTGAGAGCTCCAAGCGGGAGTACGGCTTCAAGGCAGGCAGCCCCAAGAAGAGGGCCGCGGGCAAACGCAAACCCCACAGCAAGAGCCGACACTCTTCAGAGCCCCGACAAACCGAGGAGCTTCTCCATGTCGCCTCGCGGGTGAGTGCAGACTTGCCGAACGTTTTGGATCAGGAAGGGAGCTCGGCACACCTCCCTAGTGTTGCCGTGGGGTATGACCTGCCCGCGGTGGCCCTGGTGCACTGGTGCGCGGGTACCTTCCAGTGTACTCGCACCGGTACTCGCGCGCCTCGCTGGCGTACTGGTTCGCGCGCACCTACTTGTGGCCTCACTGCCATGGCCGCAACACGCTCGTACTCAGCTTCCTTTCCCACTGAGGGGCCGTGCGATGCTCCAGTAGTGCATATTTGTTTGTTGGGTGGGTGACAGGTCGTTCCTGCATGTTTGCCTCGATTGACTAAGTCAACCTCTGAGAAGGCTGAGGATGAGAAGTGCAGCATCGCCATTCTGAAGGCAAGTGCAGTGCCAGTGCGCCTCCGCGTTGTTTTGTGATGTGACCTGATTGGGAGCAGTCTACGATTTGGCAAATGCTGATGCAATGCAAATGCAAGGCGAGTGTAAGTCCCACATGCGCCAACTAAGGGGAGCAAGGTTGTTTCCTCCTGATCGCTGTCATTATAGCGAATGACTCGGCATGCGAGCTCCATGAAGTCTACATGACATTTCCGAGAGTATCAAGCAATTTTGCTGCATGCATCCATGGTCCACTCAGAACTCAATTGTGGAGTTGCGGACATCGCAGATGGAGTTGAAAGATATGGTGGTTTCATGATGGTGCCGCGGGAAAATGGAGATGGTATTATTGGAAAGAGGTAAATTGATGAATGCAGCTGATTCCAGCAATGAAGCCATTAAGCATTAAGTATTTGTATGTCGACGATGCTCTCCGGGTTTTCCATCCAATCAAGTATTATATGTCAAAAGTTCAACGGGGTTTTTTTGGATAAGTGATGAAACAATCGTGTTCTCACGTAGCGTATCAGATCGGTAAGCAGATATTGCGGTGAGAGGCTGTAGCATACTCGATTGTGAAGCGCCCTATCAAGAAATTTTGTATAGAAAATGAAGTTGTTTAGCATCAGTTTTCCTCAGTGCAAAGCTGGTATGCCGTTCTGGGCATGTCAAATTCACGGTTGACTTCGCGATTTATTAGTTTGTACGCACGTGAGTAGTCAAATCAATTTTGTGGGGGGGAGGGTCGCGCCTGCTTAGAGTGGCGTGTACTCGTCACCAAGTTAAACCAATCGAAGTGGAATGATGCCAGTGACGTTCGCCTCAGCGAGAAGAAATCACGATGGACACCAGATGAAATAAATGTTACAAGTCTAAGACTATGAAGAGAAATCCATATTCTTGCGGGAAGTTTGCGCTGATCAGGCGAACGCCGAGCTTGCCTTGTCACAAAAAATCCCAATTATTAAAAGCACGAGAGGTAAAGTAGACGCCCTCATGCGACTCCAGTTACCGGAATACGCATATTCACAAACTCGACCGGACGTCGGGAGGCAAATCGGTTCCGATTCTACTCCATTTTGGGGGGAAACACCAGCACGTGCGCATAGGATGTGTTAAGAAATATGGGTGTCATAAACGAATACCGAAAACTTGTTGTGGGACATATGGGTGCCATCATCGAAATATCGCGCGCCGATCACGATATTCGGTATATGCTCGCCGTGGCGTATGTTCAATGGTGTAATCATCACAGCATACACCACCCGTGGAATGCGATGGACGCCGTCAAGATAGTTGCCTAGGCCATGGGCAAAGACACCTTCACGCCTTTAAGGGGACTGAGGATCGCCGCTTCGCGATTTGGAAATAAACAATGGTTGGGACCCTATAATTGGCCTTCGAGCGCGAGGGTTCGCATTCGCATCAGCTTCCGTGGTCGTCTCCCGGAGAAGTCGTTCTTACATTGCTATCATTATGGAATCTGTGCCCCGTATGCGAGCCCTTTACAAACCGGTAGCGGATCGTTTTTGTCGCACGATTGGCCATTTCAGATTTTTGTCGCAAGCTCTGAGTCGCAGCCTACGGCAAAAAATTATTGGAAATTCGATGTTTTTTTTTAAACAGTGGTTTCCAAAATAACTGGGTAAGCGTGTGGATAACATGTCAAATGGTATCATAGCAAATGCTTCTGCTTCGCTACCCAGGTTCGCCCTTGTTGCCCCCCCGCCCCCCCCGCACGTTACCGCTTTGAAAATAAAGGCACCTCGTGAATTCTAGACCGTCTACTTCTGAGAGGCCGATGTGGTACCACGAAGTTGGTTTTGGGTTCATGGCGCATTCGTGACCTCTTGGGGTGTGGAAGTCGAGGTTGGTTTAAACCAACCTTGCTTGGGATGAAACCCAACCACATCGAACTTATCTCTATCGTATGACATTTCCAATTGCCACTGGCCGAAGTGTCCCCGATCGGGCAGTCAAAAATGCTCAGGAATATGGCACGGAACACGATCGGGAGCAGAAACGAGGAGCGCATGCAGAGTCGATCTGCGACGTTCGAAAGTTCATCTAACGGCGATCCTGCTTCCAGTTTTTCGTAGGGTGAGAGACTGCAAAACACTTGAAGGCAAGCGGGCGAAAACCTACAACGAAGAACCAAACCCCAGCAGCATAACTACGCACTGTTGCATACGCATAGAATATGTTTACAAAGCTACAGCTACTGTAGGTTCGTAAGGATGTTCGCAAAGCATCTGGCTGTGACTCCTTTTTTATTTTTGAGCGCGGGATGGTTCCATGGGTGGAAAGCGTTTCACGATCTTGTCCTTGGGACCATCAAATTGGCAAACTTGATCGAAATAAAATGAAAATAACGACCGGGGCCTTCCGTTTGGATGTAGCTTATGAAACTTGGAAATTTACATATCGAGGTATTCATAAGTTACATATTCAACGCACAAGGCCTGCGGATGAGTATCCTTGAAACCCTACGGTTTCGAAGGGCGCTCGGATTTTGTTCTAAAGTTAATGACATCCAACCCAACCCTACAAAGCAAACAATTCGGTAAAGGCCTTTCCTTCACTTGCAACCTATGAAACTTTGGAAAATAAATATCGACACTATGGCGAAGTTATCACCGGACGCACAAGGCCTGCGGATAAGTATTCTTGAAATGCGAAGGTGTCGAATGGTGCTCACATTTTGGGCGAACCCAAACCGAAACCCAAACTTGATCGGAACTAAATAAAAACAGCCAAGGCCTTCCGTTCACTTGCAGCCTACGTATGAAACTCTGGGAAATAAATATCGTAACACTGTGGTGAAGTTATGACCGGACGCACAAGGCATGCGGATAAGTATCCTTGAAATGCAAAGGTTTCGAATGGTGCTCAGATTTGGGCGAACCCAAACCCAAACCCGAACCCAAACTTGATCGAAACAAAATAAAAACAGCAAAGGCCTATCCTGCAGACCTACGTTATGAAACTTAGCACCAATATATATTAAGGAGGATATCATTCGTTCCTTTAGCTCACACGCCTTGCGGTCAAACATTTTCGCATCTTAAGAGATGCGAAGATGGTTTCGGTTTGAGGAAGATCAAACCTAACCTAACAAGGGCGTGCGTATGCTTGTATTGGTGTCAGCAAACAACGCATACTAGAGGAGTTACACCTACATCCGGGTTTTTTTGCCCTGCATAACTTACGTAGAAATTCGGCTTTGAGATGGGTTCCGCATATATGCGCATTATGCTTGCAGCACCCGCATAATTACGGGTGTATACACCTTGTGTAAAACTCCTGCATAAAAGGTACATGCAGCAAATCTCCGGAATTTATGCACCCCCCGTATTTATTCGCATTATGGTTGCGACACCCGTAAGTATGCGGTATACTGCATATCTCGTAAGTATGCTGCATATTTGTGGATCCATAAGTATGCAGCATACTACATATCGTGTAAGTATGCTGTATATTTGTGGATCCGGAATAGTTGCAGGTAGTATGCATCGCGCATATATATGTAATATATTTGCATTATATATGTATCACATGACGCGCTGCTGTGTGCTTTCGATGTGCGAACGTAAGTACAGTACCACTCAGCAGTAGATGTATTTCACGGCTGAGTGTAGCTGCCTCGATGTGCTAGTCGAAAGCAAGCGTGCATGCGTTACTTCGCAGCACTCCGAGTTATGAACGAGATACGCTGCGTGCGTGGCCCTAAACTTAACGAATGCGCGTGTACAAGCATCGGGCTCTACAGCAAGACAAACGAAGTGCGCCGATAAAATACTAAAAGCATTGCGCAAACAGAATTAAAAGTTTACAAAAATACTAGTTTACGCCTGCATCTATCAACTGTAGCAGAGGTCAACGTTTTTCAAAGCAGGGTCTAGGCTAATTCATCTAATGAAACAAACATGGCATTTCGCGTCCCACTCCTTTCCACATTGATATGATAACAGCCATACCTGAAACACACACAAGCAAACGTTCGGTCAGTGAAAGACTTTCCAACCAGAGAAATATGACAGTCTGTGCAGTGGGAATATTTCCCCCTCACCACAGATCCGTGAAGCATTTCTCAAGCGCAAATCAGTTCCAAAAAATCTACTGTGTGCAATTTGTGCAACAAATTGCATATTGTAAGTCAACGATGCCGCAGTGTGAAAATCACGTTACGTGATTTCGCACAGGGACGTTCGTTGTTTCAACCAATGGTCACATACAGAGTGGGGGGCGCAACCCACAATATATTTTGTCTCGATTACACTTGGGAAGACAAATTTTAGCAACCGCTCCCACTGCTGTGATGGTTTGTAGTGGATTTTGGAAATCGCCAGGAGGCAAAAGGGGGTGCCTAAATTGTAAAAAAATGCCTTGCGAGGTTTGGACCGTTCGCCGTTAGCAGACTCCAGCGAACCCAACCTGTGAATACACGGCGTGTGTGATCAGTATTTAAAACGAACGTTTGAAATAACAGCACGGAAACAAAAAGAAGACTGACGGGTGAGAAGACCCGCTGCTGAGCATGCAAGTGGTTCAGCCGCCAGTCTTCTTTAATGCATACCACGGAGTTCGTGAAATTTAATAGTTCCTACTGCTTCGTTCTCGAATTCGGGTGCGCGAGTCAACTCACGTCATCATCGGTCCCGAAAGAATGTCCCGTCACATGGGCATCGCATCGCTCGAGGCGTCGATCGTCACGTCGCGTCGTGCTCGCGATGTGTTCAGTATCGAGTACAGTATGGAGTATGATACTCATACTGATACTAAGTAAGTCCGTATCAATATCGAATATGAGTACTGCAGTATCTTGTATCTGTAAATATGGGTGTAAATGGGGGTGGGGGGGGAGTTAAGTATGAAAATGTTCGGGAAGGGCGGGGGGGGGGAGGGGTTACCCCCCTTGATTTCACCGTGTTATTAAGGAAATTATGTGCTAGTTGGGGGGGTCTATCGCGGTACCGTCATGGGCCCTCCATTAGTATCGCGCCCCCCATAATCTTATTAGGAGGTCTCGAGAAGAAAATAATTTTCAGTTTCGCGGATGAAACGTGACCGGATTCATGTGTTCGATATGCCAATATGTTCGTATGGATAAGCTTGTGTGTTGGGTGCAATTTCACCCCCAAAGGCCGAGTACATCAAAAGTTAGTCCTATATCAATAACCCTATCGGTATGGCGGGCGGGCGCACTAGAAAATAATTTTCAGTTTCGGATGAAACGTGACCGGATTCATGTGTTCGATATGCCAATATGTTCGTATGGATAAGCTTGTGTGTTGGGTGCAATTTCACCCCCAAAGGCTGAGTACATCAAAAGTTAGTCCCATAACAATAACCCTATCGGTATGGCGGGCGGGCGCCGCTAGAAAATAATTTTCAATTTCGGATGAAACGTGACCGGATTCATGTGTTCGATATGCCAATATGTTCGTATGGATAAGCTTGTGTGTTGGGTGCAATTTCATGATCGGGATGCTGCGTTCGATATGTCAAAATATTCCCATGTATCATCTCATATAGTCGTGCGCGCATTTGTAGCCCCATCGACTGAGCATGTCGACTTTTACGAACAAATTAATAACCCGCTATGATGAAATTAATTTCAGTTTCAAGTCCAAAATGATCGGGATGTTGCGTTCCGCGATATGTCAAAATGTTCTTATATATCACCTCATATAGTGCGCGCATTTGCCGCCCCATCGATAGAGCATGTCGACTCGTTACGAACAAATAAATAACCCTATGCGGCTTTGGCGACAAGTGAAAAATTAATTTCAGTTTCAAGTCCAAAATGATCGGAATGCCGCGTTCGATATGTCAAGATGTTCTAATATGTCACTTCATATAGTGCGCGCATTTGCAGCCCCATCGACTGAACATGTCGATTTTTACGAACAAACTAATAACCCTATGATTTGGCGACAAGTGAGAAATTAATTTCAATATTGATATATATATAACATACAACTATGATATATATATGTGCCTAAACACAATTCGATGTCGAGGAAAACGATAGTCCGATCCATTTTCCATGATTCGCACGCGTTCGGATGCTATTTCGGCAGAAATCCTATGGGGTGTCGCCGCGAGAAGTGCATGACCCATCTATACATTACTTCCACTATGCCCATTGGTATCTTCCCTAGCGGGGTATGATTCCGCTTGTGTTCCTAACCATTATATTTATGCACGTGTTTTCTTTTCACAACGCGGGCTTTGATTCCGCTTCTTTGTATTATCTAAGTAGCACAGATATTGCTCAGGATGGCATATGCACACAAGGGTTTGGCGCGAATAAGCATAACTGAAAAACTTTGCACCCTCTGCCTGGTGCGTGGCTGAAAGGGCCCTCCATATGCTCTGCACTAGGGTCATGGGGGTTTATGCGAATATGCTATGCACTTTTCTTCCGAGGGGTTTCAAACTTAAGCTCAACTGGAATTTTAACTTATGCTCGGTTAGAAACTTATGCGTGGTCTATATATATGCAAGCCATATGTGCTTATTAGAAACTTAAATGCCGGCGGACACTTACCTTCCACTTCATGTCCTTCGCTGCAAGCTCATCTTTACCTCGACACCTTACACAGGAAGCACACATACATTCCCTTAGACCCTTCTAGGATAAATTGCAAGCATTACTACCTTAAGAAATACAATCTAGTCGTCATGCTTAGATAGAAAAAATAGAGTCCTATGCGCTGGGCGCTCCTTCTAGTTCCTCGAGAGAGCTCCGCCCTTAATCTTCAAGGGGGCGCTCGATCTGCAGGCTAAAAGTGCTCCTTAAAGGCTACCCAAAAAGAAACGAAAACTGCTAGGCGCGCCTTCTAATTCCTCGAGAGAGCTCCACACTTTTGCAAGTGGGCGCGTCGATCTGCAGGAACGAAGTGCTCCTTGAAAGCAGCACCCTAACAAATGGTGAAAACTTCGATCTGCACGCTTTGCAGGGCTCCAAGGCAAAAGGCTACCCAAAAAGAAACGAAAACTGCTGGGCGCGCCACCTCATTCCTCGAGAGAGCTCCACTCTTTTGCAAGAGGGCGCGTCGATCTGCAGGAATGAGAGTGCTCCTTGAAAGCAGCACCCTAACACCTGATGAAAATATGGCTAATATGGAAAATATGGCTATGCTAGTCTTGCACGATGCACATAAAGGGTGGAGAAAACGCACCTTGAGCGTGTGGCATCTCAGATTCGAACTGAGATCTCCAGACCTTTAGGTCTGGCGCTCTGTGAGCTGTGAGCTCTTGAGCTAATGCCACTCGTCACATATTCGGTTAGGGGCGTAACCCGATAGAGTTTACGCTTAAATTGAACCAAGGGGGAACAATTTTATTGGCGTGTGCGTATGCCTTGCTACCTTTTACTGGATTTTCAAAATCGGGCGCTTTTAGGCCCTAAAAGCGCCCAGGGGCAGTGCTTGGACAAAATTGAAAGTCCTACCATCTCTTGCCCCGCAACCTTAAATTTTCTTGACCTCGCAATATCAATCGTAATTTTCTCTTACTTTGGGCGCAAAAAGACATCGAAGCCTACCGTTGGGCGAATTGAAAACGCTATTTCACTCTAGAGTTCACTCGTCGCGCACACTCTCCAAACCTAGAAATTTACTTCATTGTTTTCCAAGCGACTAAATTCATTTGTTTTCCCAGCAACCCCTAAACGCAACGGACGTAATTCTGAATATGCTGGGTACGTAACTCTGCAGTAGACGGAGAGTTTGACTGTGGGCAAACGTGCGGTATCGGGTATGTTCAAAACACAAAAGTGTCACTGCATGGAATTTTAAATGTTTCTGGATGTAATATGTGCATAACCCCTCTCTCGTAAAAATGCCGCATGAAACCTCCACGCGTCCAACTTTCATCGGTTTCATCTTCCATCGAATTCTGGCATCGAGGATGACTTGTGTTTGTCTCTCGTCAGTGTCATGTCACATCATTCTCCGATGGAATACGGCTCCGTGTCGCGACCCCGCATCATGTGACACCTGTATTCATCGTGACTAGCATACGCCTGCGACAGTTCGTCCACGGAGTCCGAATTCCATCAAGTCTTCATGCTTTATATGATACGAGTATAAATTCCTCAGATTTCATGTTTGGTAGATTTCCCAGCGTGTCATGCATGTGCCGTATGTTGATATCGCAATCCATAACCTGCGAGTATTCAGTACGACGTCGTGAACAGTGAATATGTGACGTCCAACGTGCAGCACCATTTTCCGAATTATACACGATGTCCGCCGATTGGAAATCACTCCCGTTTTTAATAATATTATCGTAAATGTGACACCTCACATATCACCTCACACGTATCCATGCGTCTTCCGTCATCAGTTTGGATATATCACGGATAACGTTAACGTGGTGCATGACACAGTCACTGTATTCTGATTCAAAAAAGACGGCCTGCATTAATTATACGACTGATGGCGAATCTTGTCATCTAATTCAGAAAATACACGCTGTACCATTTATATTCTATTTACACGCCCTTTTGGTCTGCGTCCAATATGCTGAAGTGGACCGACTTATGTAATTATATGGAATTTATTCGCATTAAAAAACCCCGGATGTAGCATGCGTTGCTACAAGTTTCCCATGAGAAGCATGAAATATTGTAACATGCCTTAAAAATCATCCAGCAAATTTGGGCGCTAAAACGTTTCCGTTGGTCGATAACGCCGCCGCGACGGTGGGGAATACCTCGACTCCTCGGCTTTAAGACCATCTGCCCGTTCAAAAATTCGAAAGGTGCCACGTGTACAACCGCTGAAACAGTCAACGGGAAAAGTCAACTCTGAAACTCCCTACAGCTTTACTCAACGCAATCGTGAGTTCTCTCACTAGAGCTATAATTATTTTGGACACACTTCGGCCATTGGCAATTAGAAATGTCATATGTTCATATGATATCACATCTTATCAAAATATCAAACAATCGATACCATGCCTTGGCACAGGAAGTGCGCACTCACTCTCTACCAACCGCTTCCCGCCAGCCCCTCCCCCAAATATGGCGGATCCACGCGGTTCCAAGCCCCCCTAGGGGTCGAGTGAACCTTTGGGACATGTTTTACATCATTTGTGATGCACATGCCGCCAGGATGCCCACTTTCAATCCGGAGCTGATATCTCTATGACGTTCGGGTTTTTGGCAGCCTTGGTACCATTCACGCGTGACACCGAGGCCCTCAGATGTGCCCTCGAATTTAAGATCTCACCTTGCCCCCCCCCAACAACCACCCCAAATACTTTATTTCGGCAACCCTCTAGCATCTTGGGACACTTTACACGCCGCTTGAATCGAAGTGATTCGGCCTATGCGGCCAGATTAGTCACCTCAACCAATCAGCCCCAGCCCCCCCCCTACAGGGCCACTTTCGACAACCTTATATAACACCATTTTGCACTAAAACTAGGGCGGCACAGGGCAAGCCCTTGCTCCCAAATTCACTCCACACCTCCCACCGTATGTCCTTCGCAAGTGGGCACCTGCCCCTTGCCATCTACGTCGCGCTAAAGCCCGCCACAAGCAGTGAACTCGGTGGTACCGACCTGCCCACACCCGTGTGGGGGCTGACCGTCATAGAGATATCGTACCCCAGCCCCTCCCCCAAATATGGCGGATCCACGCGGTTCCAAGCCCCCCCAGGGGTCGAGTGAACCTTTGGGACATGGTTTACATCATTTGTGATGCACATGCCGCCAGGATGCCCACTTTCAATCCGGAGCTGATATCTCTATGACGTTCGGGTTTTTGGCAGCCTTGGTACCATTCATTTCACGCGTGACACCGAGGCCCTCAGATGTGCCCTCGAATTTAAGATATCACCTTGCCCCCCCCCAACAACCACCCCAAATACTTTATTTCGGCAACCCTCTAGCATCTTGGGACACTTTACACGCCGCTTGAATCGAAGTGATTC
>LGRX02029162.1:0-18561 GCA_001247695.2 Cymbomonas tetramitiformis | reverse complement strand
ATTCCTTTCTATCTTTTTGCGACATGCTAAAAATGTTTTCGCGAAAACCCTTAATATCTGACGATGAGAAAGATAGACAGCAGTGCCACTTGCAATTGCACTTAATGGTTTCTGCCATTGATATACTGTCAGCCTGCAAACGTCGCTGCTTGATACTAATTACGCCTTCATGTTTCTTCTTGTGTATGTCGGATTCGTACGGTTTGCGCACAGCAATCTGCTTGTTTACTTCACCGTTCAAACACCGAAGAGTGTCTCCATCAAGCAACGGTCTAAACTTGTCTCTGAAAATTCTGTATCAAGTCTGCTTTTTATCTCATTTAAGTCAATTTCGCGCAAAGCGCGTGTCCCGGAAACGCGTGACGAATTAGAGCTAACTTCCGATCTAGACGTCAAAGGCGCGTTCCAAAGGACCATTTGCGTATTTGCGCTCAGGGCTATGCTTTGAATGGGCTCCTGATCAAAGAAGTCAGCCTCTAACTCCATAGAATCTTCAATAACGAATTGCGGGCACGGTTTGCAGATAATCTCGCAACCCTCGTCAAAAGGAATATCAAACATATCTTCGTCCAAATTAGCCGTCATTAGCTTATGAAGCCGTTTTCTACGTTCTGAAAATGATATGGACTGACGAGTCAACAGAGAACTTCTATCTTCTTGGATCGATCGATTCTCGATTTCAACGCAAATGACGCCATGTTATCCTAAAATCGTATCTTTGATCTGAACATACCGAATCAGGAAGCGACAGCAAATGTCATTTTTGACAAAAATCTGACATCGAAAATTGAGATGTCATTTTTAGCCGACAGAAATGACTTGCAATATTTTGCTAAAGTTACATCACTTTTTCAAAGTTTCTTCACACACACCCCTTTCACAGTTTACAGCCAATTTCTCTCATTTTAGTATGGCGACTGCAGAAGCATTTCAACAATTGAGAGATAATTACGTCTGCCACGACTATCTCGGCTCTAGGTGGAGCATTATTCGAACGCTTGAAACCGACCGGCCAGCAGACACCTTGCAGTTGATAATTCACCCGAATGACATTACAGACGAGACTCCTGAAATGGTTTTCAATTTTCCCAGTATTCAGACGAACCGAGGGACTGTAGATACAGAGGGCAACCTCCAATCAGAAAAACGAGTGGCGTTTAGTATAATCGAAAACGACAGGTCATTTTTGTTTTTTTGTCGTACTTAGGAACAATAAAATGACTCTGGTCGAATTGGACAGCGTGGGTTTTGAATTAGCCTTGAGCTGTCCAAGGCACACCAATCGGCTTTCAGCTTACGACAACCTAAAACACAGAGCAGAGGCAGCAAGCAAAAGCCAGGTATTCGTTTTGGCGAGCTATGTAACCCAGGCGTGGAAAACGCCGATTGCAGCGTCTTTCTGGAAAAGCAAGAGGCCAGCGCCAGTGATTGATGATCTCGGCGTTGGTGGCGAAATACCTCTTATGCAGCCTTCGGTACGTCCCTTTCGCGCCTTGAGCCTGAACCGGGGCGGAAAGCGTTCATTACGGCTAATGAATCTCTTCCGCCTCGAAACGCGCGCCTTTAGCCTGAACCGGGGCGGAAAGCGTTCATTAGCTAATGAACGCCTTCCGACTCGAAAATCTTCCCTTGAGCCTGAACCGGGGGGGGGAAAGCGTTCATTAGCTAATGAACGGCTTTCGCCTCGAAAAGCGCGCCTTGAGCCTGAATTGAGGGGAAAAGCGTTCATTAGCTAATGAACGCCTTCCGCCTCGAAAATCTTGCCTTGAGCCTGAACCGGGGGGAAAAGCGTTCATTAGCTAATGAACGGCTTTCGCCTCGAAAAGCGCGCCTTGAGCCTAAATTGAAGGGGAAAGCGTTCATTAGCTAATGAACGCCTTCCGCCTCGAAAAGCACTTCTTGAGCCTGAACCGGTGGAGAAAGCGTTCATTAGCTAATGAACAGTTTCGTCTTGTCCCAGGCTGCCAGGAGAACGGATGTGCAGCGTGCTGCCCAACGCGCCCTTCAAGGACCTGGTGGCTCCAGAGCGTTTACTGGAGCAGGCGCTAATGTGGATATGTCTCAAGTGGCCACCCCATCTGAGGCAAGGAAGGCAGCCGAGGAGGCCGCACATGGGTGGCACGCTAAGCTGAAAGTGGAGCATTCAATCAAGTTAGATTTTGCGGAGAAAGCTGATTTGTGCAAGAAAATCGAGATGGAGCACCGGTGGCCGAATCCGATGTCGAGTTGTCGACCGACGAGGCGTCGGAGCAAGGGAGTGTGTTCCGTCTCCCCATCAAGTGCCTGTACCACGCAAAGGGGTACGAGGCTTGCCGGGATCAAGAGAGGGGCTGGGTGAACGAGATCAAGTCCGGCAGGAAAGAGAACCCGTGGGCCCCTTTCAATGCGGGTCTCGTTGCGATCGACGATGTCAAAACCCGTGCCGAATTCTCCCTGAAAAAAACACTGAAGGGAGAATACAGAGGCAAGGTTTTTGGGCACCAGCACTGTTATCAAGCCACCGACGAGTGTAACGAGGAGGTCCCGTTGGAGGTAGCCTTCCAGTTCTTCGAGAGCAAGATCTACACCGGTCTCACGCCTGACATGATTCGGTTCTTAGGCGAGATGCAGAACTCGATCGATCAGAAGCAGAAATAAAGGTAAAGACAACACCCAATTCATGCAAGGGCTCCGTTCGACCCTTTTCGAAAAGCATGGGGTCGTGTACACCATCTACCGAGAAGCGTTGATCTCCGAGTTCGAATCCAGCGTCCCCGAGGACGCCGAAGAGGGTGACCCTCATCAACCTGGGCGGTACCAGGCCGGGGGGCTGGTGGAAAAAATGGCGAGATACGAATCAGAGCATGGATTTGCAATCCCGGATCCCGTGAAATATCCCAAGGGATTCCAGTACATCGAGGAGCAGGCGACGGGGGAGCAGGAAGAGGAAGAGCAGGCGGTGATGGTGCTGAACGATGACATCGACGCTCACCTCGATCGGGTCACAAGTTGGTACCCCGTAATGTCTCACTTGAACCAGTCGACGGAGACGCATGTGAAGCAAATAGCGATGTCCAAGCATTCCGTATTCGGCAGCACGGTTATCAACGTCTACTTCATGCACTGGACCGCTGCCAATTTCCGGCCGCAGACGTGGGACCTCTGCGTTAGCATCATGGAGGCTTACAGAAGGTTTGACCTGAAGGGCATGAAAACCCCTTTGGCTTCGAAGACCAAAAAGCGCAAGGCCTCATCTTCGCCCGCTAGCGGACCCTCCAAGAAAGCTGGCAAAAAGGCCACCTCCAACCGACAGGTAAATTATTTTTTGCTTCTGCTTCAAACAGTGTTTTCCCTCCCAAAGCATCCTTTTCTATATTTTGAGACATGCTAAAAATGTTTTTTTTTTTTACTTACAGATGGAAGACGAGGTGCAACGAGGAGGCGGGGACGGAGCGGGGGGCTCGTCTAGAGGGGCAGGCATTTTGGTGGAAGAAGCTCAGTTTCTCCACAATGCCAAACCCATGGGTATGACGTTCTGGATTAACTTGAGCGGCTTGGCGGGGGATGCGGAGTTCGACAAGGTGGACACGTATCTGCGCATGATTATTGAGAAGGAGATCTCACTAAAAGAGGGGGGGCAATATGATAAGCCAGTTCAAGAAGAAACGCATGGTGCAGAAGCACTTGGTGTCCGCGGCAGGATTGCAAACCTGGGACGAATTCAAGACGGAGTTCACCCCCTAGTGGAGCTCCCAAGAGAAAATCGAGTCCTTGATCGGCTGCTTGCAGTCCGCGAAGGGGGGAGCGCGCCGGGGGGGTCAGGGGAAGTTCCGCTAGCGATCTTCAATTTCGTCGAGAACGCGCGGGCAAATCTCAAAGAAGCGCAGGCGCCAAGCGCGGCTCACATCCTAGGCTTGCAACAGGTCGCTCGAGGTGAAAGTCGACATCAAACTGTATCGGGAGGCGCGGATCGACGGGCCGGAGCCTAAGGCTCCAGTAGAGGCGGACCTGGAGGGCGACGAGCCCACACATCTTCGGGACGTGACGATGTACCCTCGTTGGAAGATCGTCAAGGGCATCATGGACGACTTGAAGGACTTCCCGAGACTGCCCTTCACGGGGGCGGTCATTGACTGCAATTACGCGCTCGACAAGGAGAAGACTCCCAACGCGATGACCAAGGACCGAAGGACGAGGTGCAAACGTTCCTGGAGTCTTTCAACGCCAAGACCACCGCCCCGGCATGGACAGTCGCTTTCTTTTGCGGTTTCGTCCAACAAAACGATTTTCTGGAGGTGATTGACAATTACTGCTCCGGCCGCGCGGAGCGGTTCTTCTGGCACAAGCAGAACGTGCACATGAACCCCAACAAGTCCGTACGCTTCAATGACATTGAATGTGGGGTCCTGGCAGGGGTACCATATAAAGAGCGATGCCGCGGGGGAGTCTTCTAAAAAGCCGCAGTGGATGTACAACTTTGAGCTGGGGGACGCTGAACGTTACAGCCGCGCGTCACGTATGCGCGGCTTCCCGGTCGTTCACCAGATGTTCAAACGCGACGGCAAAGTCGTCAATAACCATCAGAAACCCCTATCTCTGTTGATGGAGCTGATTCAGTGCCACATGCTCAGTGACAATCCGGGCAAGGTGGATGACGACGGCCATCCACTCATCTGGATTCTCGACGCTTGCTGCGGCGTCGGCTCGACGTCCATGGCCGCCATGAGGTGTGGTTTGAACGCGATCGGTTTCGACCACGACCCGTACGTACATGGTCAGCTCTGCGCAGCAACGGCTGACCAATTTCGACGCCGAGCCCGATCCGGATGCCGAGACGAAGCCAAAAAAGAAGACTGACCCGACGAGTAAGGGGAAGGAAGTAGCCACTGTCGATTCTGAGGAAGAAGACTTAGATGAAGATGAGACCGAAGAGAATCGCTTAATAAATTAGCAGGATTTGTCGACAGCCCTGACTGATAGTATCAGTCATGCCTCGACGGTATAGGGTGAAAAGTACTCTGCTCGTAAACATTTGAATAAAAAAGAATTATACATGTATGCATATTTCGGTGTTTTCATTGTACGCATACTGCACTTTTCTAGCTTGTTGCCTTTATGTATCCCTATTTCGCGCATAAATATCACTAAACCCTGATTTTCATGACGAACTATATATAAATCCAAAAATGACATATGATAATGTCATTTTCATCGAATAGTGTGTTATTTGCCGATTGCGGGCCGTAAAGGAAAATATAAGCAATACACACTGCAGCTCCGTTTTCGCCCGTCTGGTACTGGCGTTACGGGACATTTTCGTCACTGAGGAGGCCGCGTTTTCTTCTGTGTTCGACATGGGAGGATGCCACGCTGCCCGTCCGCGCCGAGGCGAACAAGCTACTATTTTCGACACTACTGGAATACATCATCGCTCCGGTGTCGCCCGCGGCAGACTGGATGGAGTCTTCGGCGGAGGCACACCCGTTTGATGGGAAACGGGTGTTGCTGGAGATCGCCAGAATGCTTCTGGATTCCGGCGGACCTTTTTAAGGCACCGCAGACCTTCTGGCCATCAAGATCACCCAGTTCGACCGACCCGTCGCGGGCTATCGCCGCCTTCAACGCCGCTCTTCGGTCTGCTCGGCGGAAGAGCACCCTCGATCGACGACATGGAGGTCAAGTCCCTGTTCATCAAGTCCCTCGACCCGGAATATATATATATATATATATACCCCGGTTGTCAACCGGCTTCTGCTACACGACCAACGTGCGGCGGAGTCCCTTGCCACCATTCAGCAATGGGTCCGTGAAGGCTACGCACAAAACGGGACGGACTCGCACGTCCCGGCCGCTGCGCGCAAGTACTCCGCCCTCGCCCTGACTGGACAAAGCGATGACGAAGACTACAAGACCATCTTCAGCGAGCTCCGCGACCAGCTCTTCGACATGAAGAAAGAGATCAACGCCCTTCACAGCCGTATCAACGACATCAAAGGCTTCACGACCCGCAACGACAAGAAGAACGCCATCGGACGAGGTGGACATGGTGACGGCAACCGCTTCGCTGCGACGCCTCTTCCCGAGCACGGCAACTCCCCGCAGAACTTCCGTGGGAAGCCTTCGAGGAAGGTGGCTTTCCACAAACCCACCGGTACGTTCGTTCCGTTGTGCGGGAACCCGACATGCTCCGCTACGGCGGAGAAGCATTGGCATCGGGACTGCCCGAACGGCGGGCCACGCGGACATGTTGGCGCACACGGCTTCAGCGTTGCCGACAGCGAGCACGACGTCTTCGCCACGCTGTTTCAGAACGCCATGGAGATCAACGACCCCGCTCGTTTCGACGCCGTCTGCTACATTGCAGACGGCAAACCGGAGCTCTACGACACCGTCTCCGCCTTCTCCTTCGATGTCGGCGAGGAGCGGGTGCCTGACACCATCGACGAGTATCTGGAGTGCTGCCAGCCCGCTGACGCCCGCTTCGGGGTCTGCGCGGTTGGTGGTGCTATGAACATCAACAACTTCAAGGTCCACGACAACGCACATGCCGACGCTCCGGCCGTGCCACCGCCGCCAGCACCGCCTACCGCTCCGCAATCGGTGGTGTCCGACGAGGAGATGTACCCCGTCAGCGCGTTGCACGCACACGAGCCGCGCGTGTCCTTCATGGACAAGTTCGCGGTCGAATTGGACCTGACTGGACCGGAGCCGACCCTTGCGATGCACTGCATGGGGCCCGTTGCGTCCGTGGACTCGGTTTCACTCCGAGGATGACGACGAGGGTCTTCCGCCACCACGGCAGACCTTGGGGTGCGGCAGACCGCCGATGGGTTTTGGGTTCTCCGCCCCCACTCACATCTCTCGCAGTCTGCATGCTATTCGTTGTTTGTGCAACTGTTGTGCCTTCCCAAAATCACTCCGCGCAAGAATCATCAGCGACACCGGAGCACATCGGCGACGGGGTCGGTGGTGCTGGTGTGCCGACACCCACGGCCGTCCCGCCGGCGCTCTATTGGCGGCCGGAGGGGTCGGGTACCCCAACGACCGTGGAGATTACCACGGCGCCCTTTGGACATGGTACCCGGGTCCCTCGCAACCGCCCGTAGCGGCTCCGATTGTTACCGTGACCCCCTCGCCGGGTGGTGCTCCACGGTCGCCGATCTATGTACCACCCACCTGGGGCGGGGAGGACGAGGATGCACCTTCTTCTTCAATCGAGCACAGGACCCGGCTGGTTGCACACGGTGCAACTGGCTACAACAACAACGGCACTTTCTCAACTTTCTCATTTTGCTCTACGCATGATTTGTCCAACAGTGGTACCAGCTCTCCTGGGCGCTGTAACAGTGGCACCGGCTCTCCCGGGCACTATCGACGTGGCTAGATCTGACGGGATTGGAATAGCCTGCCTCCAGATCGAGATGCTGTTGGTTCAGGTTGCCCCAAGATGGGCTTAATTTAGGGTTTTAACGGTATCTGTATTCTGCAGTATGCCCCACTGACTGCTAGTTTCAGGAGTTGCCCTGCCAGAAAGAACAGGTTCTCCTGTAGGATGCTTATTTCCACCGAAGCTGAGTAGGTGTTTGTTTCAGTTCCGTGACCACCTAGTTTGCCAGTCACCACCCTAGGTGGTGTGCTGGAAGTGACGCCCCGACTGTCATTCCTATAGTTAGGGTGTATGACTGTCACCGGAACCCTAGACCCGCCCCGAACATATAACGGGAAGTTCTCACTCTTTGCTATCCGATTATTCGGATTATCTGACACACAGGGAATATACAGTCCAGCTGATATATTCAGCATTGTATTTGTAGTGTAACTGACTGACAAGCCGATATAATCGCACACCATATCTGAGGACTGTGAGCTTCTGTGTTTGCCTCAAATCGCCTTCTTGCCGTTCAGATCAACGAGTTCACCAGTCGTCAAAAGTGCCGCCTTATCTTGCAGTGCATGCCGTTTTCGACCACCGCGCGGCATGCGCCGGGATACGGCGACATACAGTACCCACCAATTAGGACCTTACACGTCGACGTATGGTGTCCGAATTCCCCCGGAGGCCACGGACACGTAGGACTGCGGGGGTCACCGGCTAAGCGGATGATGCCGCGACCTCTGAAAATCAGTGAACAACAAGTACAACATCATGGGAAATTCGGACACCATAGGTAGTTTTAAAAAGGCATATATAGAGGACTTATCGTGTATGCCTTTGACCCTCCTGCGGTGTCCGGACAGTCGCTGTCCAGCATCCGGTAGGGTAGGATGCCGCCATCGGGTTTGGGTTTGCCGCGGAAATCTGCAGCTATTCGCGTTTCACCCTGTGCCCGGAGGCACAGCGTGAGCCGATATGCCTATGCGTCCGTATGTGTGTCATCGGGGGTAATCTGGGATTGGCACGATGACAGTGAAATTGGGCTTGAAATCACGATGAGAATGAATACCAGATGTCCGGGGTATGACAGTATGACACTATGACTATGACACTATGACAGTATGACACTATAGTAGTATGACAGTACTGTGGGGGGTGTCATCGTGGAACTCAGTCAGACCCTCGAAGAATGGTCAGATTCGCATCGGGGTTGAAAAGACAATGAAATCGAATATCAGATATTAAGGTTATGACAGTATGACAGTATGACGCTATGACAGTATGACAGTATGACAGTACAGTAGTATGACAGTACTGTGGGGCAGTCATCGTGTCAGCCTGTCGGCATAACATCTGAATCGAGAATGACGAATCGGAATTAGAAATGAGATCGGATCGGGAACTGAACGTTGAGCCGAAGTGTGACATCGGCTCTCGAGTGGTTGACCCTGCAACCTGAGTGACGAGTGAATAAGTAGAGCACTTGAGAAGTGTTTAGCCTTCAGAACTCGGAACCGAATTATCGTTTGTACCTCAATCTGGCCCTGATCCAGTATATTATAAAAATCCGAATTGTGTACCTTTGCACGTTCAATCAAAAACATATCTCCGAGCATCTGTCGTCGTGCCCTGGCACATTTGGTATCAGCGTGCTGCGATTTCGCCTCTGCGCAACTCGCCCACGGGCCTTTTGAAACTTCCGTTGTGATACAGGGGGAGAGCTGTACTTCCGGCTATCTGGGCGCAATTTTAGCCTCCGTAAGTACATTTTTTTTCGTATACAACGGCCGTATCCTCTGGAAAACATCTCCAAAACTTCATATTTTTGCCCCTTAACACTGGGGGCTCAAACCGGCTCAGAAACCCAAGCATTCGTTTTCCGATCTTAAACCCGAAGTCCGTCCCAGGCCACAAACGACCGTCAGGGAGCACCCTAAAGGGTTTCCCCGGTCTACAGTAGCCAAGAAAACGATATAGCTCACCTTTCAGAGCCCCAAAAAGGCGAAAAACCGCCCAAAACAGCCAAAAATAGCCGTTTTTGACAGTTTCCAGCCTACCCCAAAACCTCTCCCAGTAGCCCCCACCACCGAAAAACCCCTCTTTAGACCCCATAGAACAGCCTAGAAACCCCTGATACCGCCCTCACGGCCATCAGCAGCGGGGAAAGCTCCACCAAAAGGCGCTTTCAGCAGTTCTGGGACGTTTCTGGCAGCCCTACAGCACCTCCTGGTATCTTCCAGCAGCGCACTGACTGGGGCTTTTCTTGGGACCTACGGAGTACAGATACCGTCTGGGACCTCACTGGGCCCCCATATTGGACCTGACACCTCCTTTTTCACTGCTGCCTGACTCTTGCCCGCGCGCCTAGGCACTCAAAAATCGTGTCGCGGAGCCCTGGCCAAATTTTGAGTTCGCTGGTGTATGGCAGTACCCCCTTCGCCAGAAGAATACAGAAGAGCGTGGTGGAAGCAAGGACCTATCAAGTGGGTATTCCCTCCAGACCCTACCTACCCACCAGCAGGCGCTTTCTGGCAGAGCGGTCCTTGGAGCGGTCCTCCTTCCCCCTCTTCCTCTGACGACGAAGAGGAGAACAGCGACTGAGCGCCTGGATATAGTCACGCTGGCTATCCCACCAAGATACCACAACTGGGTGTGGGTTCAGATTGGAAACCTTCTCTTCCGCTACCCGAACTCCCAAGACCTAACAGTCTTCCCCGCGCTCCCTGGTTCATATCCAGTGCAAGGAATCGAAGAGTGGCCTTGGGTCCCCCCATCTCCACCTGGAAGTCCCGCTCCTTCGCCTCCAGCGAGTGACATCGACGAGGACGAGACTGATTAAATAAAAAAGGCGAGCACTCACTACTTTTGCTCACCTGTGGCTATTGCCACACCCAGTCTTTGAACTCAACCAGCTCAGCAGTCAGAATGTCACAGCAGACATCAGAGGCATTTCCCAGCATGAGTGTCAGCGCAGAGCAGCTACACCACACTCTGTTCTCTCCCATGACCTTCCCATCGCCCACCGCATACGCTTCCGCTCACCCCATTCCACATCCAGGCACCACCATGCCCTACACAGCGGTGCCCCGCCCTTATACTATGCCGGATGGCACCCCCGCACAGGCTGTATGGAACGGCGTCAATTGGGTATTGCCCCAATCAGCGCCCCTCGCTGGGGGAGTATCACCAGTGCCGTTCACACTGGGAACCCATCACCCCGTGGGCGCATATCCCACACCGTTCCAACAACAGCTACAACAGCAGCAGCAGTGGCTCGCGTACCAGCAGCAGCAACAGCAGTGGCTTCAGCAGCAGCCACTGGAACCGATGCAGCAGCAGTTACAGCAGCAGCAGTTACAACAGCAGCAGTTACAGCAGCAACAGCAGCAGCAGCAGCAGCAGCAGCAGCAGCAGCAGCCACAGCAGCCCCATCAGCTGGCGCCAGCCACCTCCGCGCTTCATGACTCAGGCGCGGATCCCTCATCGCTGCAGCACTTCATCAGCATCGGCGCCGCGGCCCTGCCGGACCCTCTGCAGGTACCCCTTGACAGCGGGGTTCAGCAGAACGTCTTGGGCGGCACCCAGCTCTTGGTGCGTCACCTTCCCGCGGTGGCGACAACCTCAGAAACTCGCCGGCGTCGGCGTTCCCGAAGGGCATCCTCGGGCCCTGCGACACATGGCAAGCATCTTCCAGGCCCAAGCCACGCACCTGACCACTCTGACCCCGACTCCGGCACGGACATCAGCCGCACCAGCACGGGGACCAGAGGCAGCCGAAGCACGCAGGCACGGGCTGAGCGCAGGCGGAGGGCTGCCCACAGGTCCGGCTCTGACTCGGACGCGAGCAGCCGAAGTGAACACATTCGCAGAGAAGTCCTAGCGGCAGTACAGGCCCTGGACATCTCCGCGGTGCTCTCGAGAGGACTCGCGCTGCCTGGTGCGACGACATCGGCAGGGGCCTCCCCACCAGGCGACCCTCAGGGCAGCGCACAGGGCCTGACGGCGGACCATCTACACGAGGCAGACGCCGTCGCCAGCGTAACCCCTCCAGTGCCTCAGACCGCCGCTGAGACCGCTCCCGCCGAACCTCCCACTCAGGGCCGGCCAAATCCCCATAACATGATGGTGGCCCGCCGGCGGCAGTCGATGGAGACGGTGGTGCACGGCGGTGGCAATCCCGACTCAGAGCCCAGAGACTCCAGTCCAAGCGACTCGCCACCAGGCCCCCCTAGTGATCCACCTCAGGATCCCCCTGACGATCCCGCACCAGAGCCCTCCTACCCTCAGTACCCAGAGGTCAGAGCCCTCTTCGTCACCCACGATGGTGGGTCATTGTGGGTGCACCAGTCAGCTGGGTGCGAGGCGCGGCAACCGTCTCCCTACCATGGGACGAACGCCGCCGGGCTGGGGTGCAGGGCGACGCCATCTTGTTCAGGATCATGCACCTGCTGGGAGCGCCGCTGACTGCATATGCGCGCATGGGGGGCCGGCTACACCATGCACCCCTACCCCTTACCAACCCTCGTGTGGAGACCTGGGTCCTCATGGTCGACCGCGAGGTCATGGATATGGCAATGGGGGACCCAGCCGCGGCCAATGTGCGGTCTACCAGCATGGGGCAGCCAGTATGGGAGTGGATCCCTGCTACTGCGCGGGAGTCGGAGATGCAGAACTTCGATCAGGACGGGCTCGCCGCGTGGTCGGAGGTCAGCAACTCCGATTGGTACCGGAGCATGAGCGTGGTGGCCGCACAACCATCCACACCCCTGCCCTTCCATACACCTCTTCCACTCCCCGCACCACCATCAGCCCCTACATTACCGCCCACTCCGACCGCAGTCCCCACAAATCCCGCGCCTGCGCCTCCGCCCGCGCATGCCCCGGGACCACCACCTCCTGCCCGTTTCCCCCATTCCGCCGCCGCAAACCCCGTTCACTCTGCCGCTGCCGCAAACCCCGTTCACTCTGCCGCTGCCGCGAACCCCGTTCACTCTGCCGCCGCTGCGAACCCCGTGCTCTCTCCCAGCGCCACCCCCTTTGTTCCAGGCATCGTCCGTCTGCCGCAGGGCACTAACCTGCGAGCATCTCCAGACGAGGTCCGCCTGGAGCACAAGACCAAAGAGATGGTGCTAAAGCTGGTCAAGAGCGTCACCAGGTTCCCCCGCTCCGCGTCCGACACAAAATCGGCCGACAAGGAGGGCCTCCTGACGCAGTTGGAGCACTACTCCCACATGGTGCGGAAGGTATTCCAGGAGGCCATCGTGATCGAAGCACTGACCACTCCCAGTTGTACGCCATCAGTATCAGAGTACCAGGCGAGTGTGTCAAGCCTTCTTTGGAGCTTCAAGGAGTACACTCTTCAAGACCAGCAGAGAAAGTTCTTGGAGCGCGCAGCGGGGACCTTCGGGTCCGAGCAAGCTTGGCACCAACGCTACGGGGAGCTGGACGTGTTCTTCAGCGATCTGGCGGTGTGCTCTTTGACGCAGGCCTACCTGGAGAACGCACACGGCGAGGCCATTGCCCTGAAGCAGGCGGTGAACGAGACCGCGGCGGAGTATTTCTCGCGACTGGAGACTCGCATGGCCTCCGTCAACTTCCTGGCCGGCAGAGTCCCCAATTGCGTGGAGATGGCCAACCTGTCGATGCTCTCTACGTACCGCCGGGGGCTGAAATATGCACCCAAGGTGATGCGGCGCCTGAGAGCCATCCACTTGGATGTCTCCAAACCAGAAGAGTGGGAGAGGAAGGCCGTCGCTGACGACATCCCAGGCACCCACAACGCCTTGTTGAAGATTCGGGAAGTTGCTGAGTGGAGGTGCTGAGGAGGTGGAGAGTGCCATTGACACGGAGGCGGCTCAGAGGCGCTCTCAAGACCGTCCTCCCCGTGCTGTTTCCTTCGCTAACTCACCACCTCGCACCCCCTTCTACAGGCGTACCCCCTCTTCGAGCCGCCCAGCTCTTGCCATGCTGGAGAACGGGCCTGCCACCACCGTCGCCGCGGCAGTGACTCCCTTGCCACCACCACCTGGCCTCTCCCGCCCTGATGCTCCGAAAGTCCGCCGGTGCTTCGCCTGTGGCTCTGCGGAGCACATCGTCCGTAACTGTACGGACGAGGCTAAGCTCAAGGAGTGGAGGGCCAATGCACCCGCTCGACTGGCGAACTCCCCTGGGTTTGTAGCCGCCGTCGTTTGGGCCATCGAGCAGCAGGAGGACATCTCCTCGGTGGATGGCGTCCCAGAAGAGTTCTCCGAGGAGGTCCTGGCTCTTGCTACCTGTGAGGACGAGCAGAGCTACCAGACCCTGGCGGCCCTTGCGGGCATCGAGCTTGTGGAGGGCGACGGCCTCCCCCCGGTGGAGAGCGATGAATGACTGGCCGGCGGCCAGCCCCAGACCCTGCCCTTCGAGGAAGTGAGGTCTTGCCCTGATGATCAGACCCTCTCCGCCCTGGAGCAGCGGTCAGAACCAGTGGAACCCCGACGCGCCCGAGGACGCAGAGACCCTTGGGGCCAACGTCCCCATCCCAAGAGCGTGGCCTTCACCTCTGGGACCCGCTTGCGACGCACCTACCGCTCAGCTGGTGCCCCATCGCCGCCGAGGGATGACTTGTCCAGCCACCCTCTTGCAGGAAGCACCCCCTTCGATGAGCCGTCACTACCTCTTGATGACGGCCCTGCTTATACACAAGCGAGGATCGAGGGTCGGAGGGGACGGCGAGTCCCCCAGCACAGACCCCCCATTATGGGCAACAACCGTGGAGAGCCCCGCGATCTTCGCCCCCGACCGCGTGTTGTCCTACCGCTGCCCATCTATCAGTCCAACCTCGCAGACCCACGAAAAAGGCTAACTGCGTGGCACTGGAAGAGAGATCTGTACTCCCTCCCCCTCGAAGTCGCCATGCAGAAGGTCCGCAGAGCTCTGCGCAAATCCCCAGAGGCTGCCAAGGACCTGGTGGATAAAATGTCGGAGCGCGTCCGCAGCCGCGTACATTTTGGGAGTCGATCGCCAAAGGAGCGCGTGAACCGCGCCAACCAGCTGGCAGAGAGGATACGCATTGCCCGCGAACCTCAAGATCGCAAGGAGGGCCATCAGCGCATAGCATTGTGGCACCTCCTCTCACACGACGGTCGCCAGCAAGTCCCCGAACCCTCTAACGCCAGCTCCCACGACCTCTACGCGGCTTGGAGAGAGCTGTCGCCTGCCGAGCAGCAAAAGGCAATCGCCACTTCGAGTCCAGACTCTTCCCCAGGTAGCAGGCTGTGGGAAGAGGAGGGCGCACGAAGAGCAGCAGCGAGGTCTTCGACATCCCTCTGCACCCTGGACACTGAAGTGGGCACGATACCTGGGACAGCGGGAGATGTGGGTCTACCTGGCGCCTGGTGCAGCCTGCACGCAGTACACCAGTACAAGATGAGGAAGCTGGGTCCCAGTCCCTTGGGAGCATCCCCTCCATCATCCTCGCTGGCCGAGCCCACAACAGAGACTACATCTTCGCACCATGATAACGCGCCGGCCACTCCGGGAGGAAACCCCGAAGGTTCATCCTATTGCTCAGAGGCGGAGGAGACCTCCGCACCCAGTTCGCTTTGCTTCACCCAGCAGATGACCACCGTCAGAACGCATGAAGCGGATGAAGCGCCGCCCTGTCTCGACAGCCACCCCATCGCTGAAGACCCTGAGGTGATGGAAGAGGAGTCCTCGGTCAATTCGCTCTGCTTCACTCAGCAGATGGCAGCAGCTGGGACCCCTGAGACGAGAACTGACCACCAGAGCTCCCACCAACTCGCCCACAACTCCCCTGCTGGCAGCCCTCAGCATGACGAGGATCCTCACACCCATGGCAGTCTCATCAATAGTGTCGCTACCCATGTGAGCCCCACAACAAGCGGCACTACCCACGTGAGCCCCACAGTAAGCGGCACTACCCATGTGAGCCCTACCACCAGTGGCACTACTCATGTGAGCCCTACCACCAGCGACACCACTCATGTCAGCCCCACCTCGAGCGAATGCACCTCAGCGGGCACCCTGCTGACGGCGAGTGCAGACAACCTCGTCAGTCATCCGACTGAAGATGTTGATTTGCTGGATGAGGAGTTCTACGCTGCGTGTAGGCAAACGTTGGAAGAATGCCGCGAGGCCTCGGACAACCTCCTCCCCAACCTCAAGTGCAAAAGCATACGCACAGATGGGGGAGTTCAGTGGAAGACCGACATCGAGGGTACCCTTGCGGCGGCACATGACGAAGAAGGACCACTACTGCTGGTATTCTACGCAACCCTCAGAGGGCACACGGTCAAGGTGCTGATCGACTCGGGGGCCTCTGACAACTTCATCTCGGAGCAGAGCGCTAAGCGATGTGGCCTCACGACACGAGCCGGCTCCGAGATGCGAGTCACCCTGGCGGATGGATCTGTGAAGATCACTAGCGCCACCGCGTACGCCAAGTTTAACACGCACACCACCACGGGCACCTATACGGAGAACGCCCTTGCCCTCCGGATCCTACCACTGGGCATACAGGTGGATGTTATCCTCGGCGGAAGATGGCTGCGCAGTCACTCTCCTGTCACTCTGGGCTATGAAGGGAATGGCTCCGTCTCCTTCCTCAGGAAGTCCCGCAGTGGTAAGATCGGGGATCGCGTCACCATCACAGGCTGTTCTCCTGGGAAAGCATCTGGGGACAGGTCTCCGAAGGGCACGGCCTGCGCGGGATTGGTGGATGAGGTGTTCCTAACCCCTGCCCAGCTGAAGAAGTACCTGGTGTACGCGGAGACGCAGAAGCTACGCGGCAATGACGACCCGGAGATACAGCCCGCCTGGCTCATGGTGGCCGAGAAGTCCCCCGACGATACTGCTTCTGCCTTTGCAGCCACGGCTATCGACTCTGAGAACGCCGAACCCGCTGCGGATACCGAAGATGCAGAAGTGAGCCCTGAGTGGACCCTCAAGTTTCAGGACTTCTGGGGTGAGGAGTACAAAAAGGAGATGACGACTGCCCTACCGAACATCGATGGACTCAGACATGACCCCCAAGATGAAGCCAACATTAACCTGGACCCTGAGCTGAGCAAGAAGGGGCCTCCCTGCCAGCGCATCTACAAGAAGTCTGCAGAGGAACTCCGCCAACTTCGAGAACGCGTGGAGACTCTGATGTCCAAGGGCTACATTCGACCCTCTTCCAGCCCTTATGCAGCTCCCTGTTTGATGGTCCCTAAACCCGGGAACCCCAAGGAGCTGCGACTGGTGATCGATTACCGGCTCCTCAACCGCCAGACAGTTAAGGACAAGTATCCAGACATCCAGATGATGTTCGACGAGATGCAGGGTGCGAAGTTCTTCTCTTCGTTCGACGCGGTGGATGGCTTCTGGCAAGTACCGATGGCACCAGGAGATGTCGAGAAGACTGCCTTCACCACCCAGATGGGGTCATATGAGTGGTTGGTCATGCCGCAGGGGCTGCAGAATTCACCGTCTCAGTACCAGCGACGGATGCAGCGGGCCTTGGGCCATCTCCCATTTGTCCGGATCTTCATCGATGATGTGGTCGTCTTCAGCAACACCGCTGCAGAGCACTACGAGCACGTCAAGCAACTGCTCCTGACATGCAGGGAGAAGGGCGTCTTCCTCAAGAGGTCCAAGTGCCAACTGTTGAAGAAATCCTTGCGGTTCCTTGGCCACTGTATCTCCGCAGATGGCTGCAGACCCCAACACGACAAGGTGGCTGCAGTGAGGGACTGGCCCGAGCTGGAAACGGTTACCCACGTCAGGCAGTTCTTGGGCCTGGCGGGGTATTACCGCAGGTTCATCCATTGCTTCTCCGAGATCGCTCAGCCCCTCACCCGGTTGACCAAGTCGGACGTACCCTGGGAGTGGGGTCCCATGCAGCAGTGGGCCTTCGAGGAGCTGAAGAAGGCCCTCACCTCAGCGCCAGTGCTCGCCTTGCCCAACATTAAGGGTGCCGCAGACGGCACGGCACCTTTCGTGGTACAGACGGATGCTAGCGGCATCGCTCTTGGGGGAGTACTGATGCAAGACAATGGAGATGGTCTTGGACTGCGCGTGATATATAGCATACGAGAGCCGCCAGTTCTCAGCCGCCGAGCAGAATTACCACACCGGCGAGCGTGAGCTAGGTGCTCTACACCATTGCACCACCGTTACCTGGCGGCATTACCTCATCTTCACCAACTTCCGCATCCAGGGTGATCACCGCCCCCTTGAATGGCTGATGGAACCTGGCAGGGAGCTTAGCCGCAGACAGGCACGCTGGTACATGGATCTGGTGGAGGTGGGAGTCCCGAGAATGGAGTACATCAAAGGAGCGCTGCTGCTGGTACCGGACGCCCTGTCCAGAAGACCCGACTTCAAGGACAAGGACGTGCGTGAGGGGTTGAAGGAGGCAGGGGTGATCGACCCCACCTCAGATCTACCGAAAGACCCCCTGGCAACGCTGGAGTCTGAATACTTCTCCAGCTCACCACCCGCAGCTCATCCCCACTGGGCCCAGACGGTTGACTGTTGGCTCTCAGCAGTGGAGACCCTCTCCGTGGCGGAACAGGCCATGGACATGGGGGAGACCATCGCTCTCGTTAACCCGAAGCTCTATAAGGGAATGAAGGAGGATCACCTCGACTTCGGCATGCCTGACTGGCCTGCAGCTAATGGCGCGAAGCCGGTAAAAGCTCCACACAAACCCCCTGATAGAGCTCCACCCCAGATAAGGATAACGAGGAGTATGTCACGCGCTGGGAAGGCCTCTACGACCCCAGCGCCTCTGCAGTTGGCGTCACCGAAGACGCGAACACCTACGTCACGAGCTGACGCATCAGAGGCGCCCACTGAGAAGGTGCCAACGAGCTCACCAACCCCGCAGCAGGCGCCCCAACAGTCAACTCCATCCCCGGTCCTTCACCCACAGAAACGGCGGGCTCCCCCAGAGGACTCACAGAATTGGCGTGTCCGAGCAGAGTACTCCTCGAAGTACGCCGAGAAATTTGGACCCTTCGATGTGGACGCCTGTTGAGACTTTGGCGGCCGCAACAGACAGGCGGATAGATTCTGGACAGACTGCCTTTCAGAGAAATGGAGGGGCCTTCGGGTTTGGTGTAACCCTCCATACAACTCCAAGTGCATTACTGTGGAGGCGATCTTGAACAAGTATATCGCAGAATGGAAGGCAGACCCAGAGAACACCTCAGCAGTATTCG